>KN838717.1:36311-71816 GCA_000827195.1 Laccaria amethystina LaAM-08-1
TTTTTAGGAGTGTATTGTTACACTCCGTATCACTGTCAATTATCAAGGACCTGGGCACTAAGTATTCTTGACACCATGAGCTCTGCTTGAGTGACCTCTGATCAAGTGACCAAAATGTGATGTGCCCAGTTCCTTGATTACATAGCTTGGGTTTGGGACCCAATGTTAGGATTAATCAGTGATGTCCGAGCTCCCTGTGTCACTTTTCTGGCAGCCACTCTCTCAAGAGCTTGAGTTCTTAGGTTTGTTTATTTGGTCTTTCCCATCAGATTACATAACAATCACATATATAGTACGAAATCCTCTCAAGATGAGTGGCTGCTTTTAGGAGCCTGTCTTGGGACTGGACTTCCAAGCACTAGGTAGTCTGATGAGGAAATGATAAAGGAGCTGAAGTGTATTCCATAGTGGAATGCTCCCTCTCCCACACTTTTCAAGTTCTCATACTTGGTTTCCATAGCTTTGTAACCACTGAGCACCTATGCTAGCATTGACTTTTAGGCCAAAGGAAAAAAAGGAACTGGCATGACATACAAAAAACTGGATATTGTGTGGCGTCACTCAGAGTTCAGCCTGAAATTTGATTGATGATGCTCAGATACATATACCCCTTGTCTCAATAAAATGCACAAAGATTGACTTCACTAGCCCCCAACCCCAACAAAACACCCTGATTGTGATGACTGATGTAACAGCCCTTCAAACAACTTGAACGTCCCATAGCGCATCACAGAATGCAAGGTCCCAGAGGATGCAGATGACTTCTGGATGGTGTATTGTTCTCAAGGGTGAGTGGAATTCTGCAAGCCGGGCTTTGAGATCATCGCCCTGTGCACCACAGACACTGGCGAAGAGGCCTGAGAGGGAAAAGTCTGACAACGCAAGGGAAAGGAGGAACCCCGTAGTTTCATTGGGGCACCAGGTCTTGGAGTGCGATTCTGAGGGACTCGTAGCCTAGTCAGTTCTGTGCACGCATTGGTGAGTCAGTTAGATAGGAACATGAAGATATGTCATACCCTGAAAAAATACGAGTTCTCCGGATGGTCAGTCGTCGCCTCTGCCTATATGACAGAAACAAGTCGCATAATTTCTATTGTGGCCGCATCCTGGGTGTGGTGATCCTGTATTGTTGAAGGCACGTTCATCAACACTGAGGCCCCGTCCATCTCGCAAAACATGTTCTTCATAACCTCGTCTTGCAGCAATATCCGCTGTATCTCAACCAATATCTGCTACAGTCATCAGCCATGGCTATCCCCCTCCCTGCAACTTCCAATGCAACTCACACTTTGTCCACTTGCCATCTGCCCTTTTCAGAGATTCTCAACTGTGCTTCTCATCAGCTGGACCAACACATCCTGGGCAAAGCCTTCTGGACTTTGTGTCTGTTGTTGCTCTTCATGAGATTGGACAGTTGTTGTGGGTGTCTTCAGGGGCAAGTCAAATTGGCTGGAGAGGAGCAAGAAGTGTTTAGAGCATTTTGTGTGTATTCTGACGGCTTGGCAATTATGGTTGTGGTTTGAGATCAAGCATGGTTTGGTCGCCAGCAGTTGTGACGCGTTGACCCCTTGTCAAACATCTTCAACTCAAACCCTATCACCCCAACATTGTGAGGACAAAGAAGATGACTCGGATCTCAACTTTATCACACCCATGAAGAAGATACCATCTGTCAACACCAATACCAACATCACCACATTAACGGGGGCGTCGTCAGCTGTTGCTGGAGGCAAGGGTATGTCAATCAACACAACGAAAGGCATGAGGATATTCTTGTCAGCTGTGAGGATGGCACTATCTCATACATTAGTTTCGATACTGTTGAAGTGGAAGAGTCCAACTAACGGATGTTGTTTTGTAGTGTCATGAAGTCTGTTAGATACCAATTTCAAGTTTCGGAAGGTGATGATGAGGCTGGATGCAAAATTTCCGCTGAAGTATGGAAGGATGGTATTTGTGGAAGAACTATGGTGCTTTGCCAATACACTTAGACATCGAAGTAATTGAACCTAAAGACGGGCATGATCTCGTTGAACACCACAACTAATCATCCTGGGCTTACGCTTAGATAACACATGAAAATATCATTTCAAACCTTGATCAAACCGAGGACCTCCATGTGTTGCTCGGATCTGCTGAATCCGGTTGGAGAGCTCCTTCGTAGACAATATGCAGGATATTAGTGTAAATGAGAAAGAGTGGAAAAGAGCCAATCCCTAACTTCAGCTTCTAATCTCGAAATATTGGGTTCAAAGTCAGGCCATATGATGGCCCAACCACCTCAGGCCTAGCACCTCTATGTGCTTCTGGGCCCTCAGAGGCCAATTCTTTGTCTGGGGGTAATTGGCCTGCAAGGGGGGTCTTCCTGAGCGCTGATGGTGCTGATGGCTATTAATAGTCCCATCAAATCAAGATTGCTGACAGATCTGTAGCTTGAGACTGTGCTCGTTCCTCTCACTGACCGCGATGACTTTCAACACTCTATTTCAGTTGTCGTCCATCCACGATACCAGCCTTGTTGGTTCTCTTCACACAGATTTTAACAGATGGCAAGGTCCACCATGTCGGGGTCTAATTGCCCAATGCACCCAATGACAACAATCTGGACCCAGTCACCTATGTGTGTTGAATGCTGTTGAAGGGGTGGCAGAAATGAATATGGTCTGGGTAGTTAGGTACTGGTTCGATGTGTTTATCAGGATCACCAGTCTCTAGGAGACACATATTGGGTGTCTGTCAACATAGTGCCTCCCATTTGCATCCTGTGAGCGTCTATTGGCGCTATGCACTCGACAATGGCCTACATCCATGAACACTTGGAAAGAGCCCATGAAATGGGTTTATTCAAATCACTCTTGAATAATCAGGCAGGTAAGTGCTACCATTCATCTCACAAAACTTTGGCAGGCAACCCACACCTTTGTACTAAAGAACCTCTGGCTCAACTGATCTATTTTCTTCAACCTCCCCTCTATTTCTCTATTCTGAGTCTCCTATTGCACATTATTTATGGGTTATTTTACTATTACAGATCAATGACACTTCGACAAGCCGAATTACGATTGGAACGACTGCTCAATACATCACCCATCCATATATTTGCCCATCACGATCACCCCCATCTAAGCAGCTGGATCACATCGGAATACTGTGTGCTGAGGCAGTTATGAGAGGGTTTTTTGAGTACCTCTAGTCTTAGTACCATTTGCTGTGATCTGAATCATCAGCTTTCATTTTAGCACTCCTTCCTGCAGTATCAGCATCATTTCCCGATTCCTACCTTTGTCTACCCTCCATGTGAACTATGCCCATTATTCCTCTCCATTGGTCATGTTTTATGGGTCTATGTTGCACCCCAAATGGAAGGAATTCACGGGAAAGGTTGGTGTTTGGAAGTTAGGTTAATTAACTGGAAAATAACTGAGACTGGACCAGACCTAACTGCAAGACTAACCTAACTGCAGTTAGGGTTAGTCCATTTCAAAAATAAAATGACTGTTATTTTGCAGTTAAATAACGGTTAAAGGACCGGTTATAACCGACCCTAATATACCCCTTCAAAACGCACCTAAGAACGTGAAAAACGCTCAAAATTTGACTAAGTTATTGTCAAATCTCGAAAACATCCACCAAAATAGTAGAATTTCAAGATTATTTTCATAAATATGTCAATTCTTCACCAAAGTAAGCGTTCTTGGGTTCGTTTTAAAGCTAATATATAGCACAACAACATCTACTGAGACATATATGGACGATTCTGCCCAATTCAAACAATATTTATTTTTTCGGTCCTAACTGGTTATAACTGCAACTAACCGGTTTTGGTTGGTTATTTTCGGTCCAGTTAGGTTATTTTGGGTTTGGGAACGAAGGCTAACCGGTCTCGGTCTTGGTTAGAGCCCCTGGGCACCCAATAACCGGACCTAACCAGACTTTCGAACACTAGGAAAGGTTGAAGTTCGTGACGACTGAAAGCTCCTAGTACCAATATCCCCTTCTATAACTTCCCCCCTGTTCTAAGCCCTCTCCTTGAGAGTATAGATGTTGCTACAATACTTCTAAATGATACTCATTGTATTCCTGTTTCATCCAACTGAAAATGAAATAAAAAGTGAAGAGATGATGAAGCGGAGACTTCAATGTGTGAAGAAAAACAAACATCAAAGCCATTCAATCTACCTGGAGCGCCATTAAATAATATTAGCCTTGTAGAAAGTTAGGATTGACCTCTAGAGTTGTGTTCACTTTGATTTAAGCTGATTTTTTCGAAAGTCTAGCCGTTGTAGGACGAAAGTGTCTTTACTATCCTTAAAACGATAATCTTTGGCAGCCTTTGATGGCTCTGGTCTTGTCTGACCTTTACACCAAAAAAACTCTCCATTTGCCTCACTTGCACTTTTTTCCTCATGCCATCCCAAAATCAATTCGGTAGAGTTATTCTTCATACTTTGAGCTACATTACAGGCAATATTCATAATTTTCTCGTTTTGGCTGAAACTTGAAATGCACAAATAAGAGATGTTTCATCACGACGACAAAATTCTTTCCCCTGCCGTGAATTTTGTAGGAATGAATCTTGAAACTTTTGTAGCACATTACATCCTTTTGTTTAAAATGTCCAAAGACATTTGGAGAAGTGTGGATTGGAGGGCATAATTCATCTCCTTTCCGTCCTGTCTCTGTTTCAGCATCCGCTTGAACCAACTCAATCACTATTGATTCTTCCTGCCTATAATTTTAATACCATGGTTGCTAAATATTATAGATGTTAGGTAGCATTACTCTGGACCCAGCTACCTAAGTGGACACGGAGTCACAAGGTAAATTCAGAATCATTCATTGAGCAAGGAAAGGTCACTCTCAAGTGTTGGAAATTCTTTCTACTACACTTATGTAACAACACTTCTAACTGGAGCTCCTCATTTTCTGGTGTGGGGCTGCCAATGAGGCACAACAAGCACCGGAACATAACAAATTTTTGAAAAATTCTTGAACATTGGGTGATTACTAAATTCATTGCTGACAATGGCGGAGGATGGATTGACTGTGATCATAATTTGGGTATGTGATCCATGTTTTATAGATTGAGCTGGGGGGGGATGAGAAATGTGGTCGTGCCAGCCCTGGCAATGGTTTTTGAGGAGGTTTTGATGGGGGTGCACAAACTGAGCAGGAGGAACGGGCGCAGAATCCTGGCTGTTGGCGGTGGCGGCAAGTGCTAGAGCGCTAGCGCTTCAGTCGCGAGCGGCCTGACACCTTGACGCTCGGGCTATTTTTAGAAATTAGTAAAAGAAGCCACCAAATTTGGATTCGGAAGCGCAGTGATAGAGCGGAAATGACCCCAGAGGCCAATTACCACCATCAAAATAATTGGCCTCTGAGGCCTTCTGTCACTCAGAAGCGTCAGGCCTGAGGTGGGCCCAACATTGTAAGGTCCCATCCCCTAAACGGTCGAAGGAAGAAGGAAGTATACAGCTAATTGCGAAACGATAGAGCAGTTCGGTTCCCGTTCCAGCTCAGCCGTTTGTTTGTTTTGTTGAAGGCCGAACATCGGCACCTTCCTAAATGAGCACCTGTTTGGTTCAACTTTTCTGAGTCTTATCTTCTTACCCTCACCTCCCCACTTTCTCGAATAATAATGGCGCGGGGTGGTCATCGAAGACACATCCTAGTATCTGTCAAGGAAATGCTTGTTACCATGTCTTGTCAAATGTCCTCAAAAGACATTTGTTTGGCTTTGGTGTACGCCCCAAACAAACAAACGGCTGAGCTGGAACGGGAGCCGAGCTGCTCTATCGTTTCACAATTAGCTGTAAAAATAGACGTTCGTATTGCTCCCTGAATTGCGTTTTCAATGGATCAGTTGTGCTTTCACCACTGGGCTGGAGGTCAATGAGGTTACGATTTGGTGACGATGCTAGTTTTCCGAGGCATAACTCGTACTTGGTTCTGCAAAGTTTAAATCAGTTTCTTGAACGAATCTGTCCCCCTGGCTCTCCGCGACAATGAGCTGAACACAATCATGTAAGATGGAAAGATGTTGCTTCACAGGGTCAATCCAACAGGTACGGTTTCTGTCGGTCGAGAAGTCGTGAATTGGCATGTGCAAGAAGGTGATGATCCCATGATCTGTGGGTGGTATATGACGAAATGATCAAGTTGCAGCCCTGCAATATTCAACGAGCATTGGTAGCGCTACCAAGCGTAAGGAGCACTACCAGGGACCCCAAGGAAGGCGCATCATGGAAAAAACATAGTGCACCCAAAATCCGTTTCAAGTCGGGATTATTTCTTATTCTGAACAACAGTCCCAATAAAAAAAATTGACCGTTACGCGTGACAGTCGAATTGATCGAAATGGTACAGTAGTATGCGACACGTCACTCAAACGGCACTGTGGCTGTATGGTCCGATTCCTGAACGACGGCCCAGGAGCAGTATGCACTGCACACCATGTCCTGGGCCCTACAAGGTAGTCAGTGGCGATATCTTCATCGTGTATATTCCTTCAAAGCTGTGCATCACGATTGTGAGCATCATCCCATGTCATCATATCAAACCAGTCCATACCTTACACTCTGTCGTGGATCATTTCCAAGATAACCTTGCCTGTATCATCAGAGTACAGTTGAAATTTCGTGAGCTGATTTTCTCGTCAGTCACATTGAGTATGGCAAACTCGAGTACAACAATAGGTGCTTTACCTGATTGGTCAATTTTCTGAGGTCGATAGCTTGAGGTTCAGAAGACGATGCATTGAGAAATAGCGGACAATGGTGTTGGCTGGGATCGATTAGTTGGTTATCTGTCGAGGTACGCATCCGTTAACACGATGTCATGGACGCGCGAAGTTAGTAACCTTGGTAACCAGAGACGGCATATGCTTGAAGCATCGCAGGAGGTTTACATGCAAAGACATGTTTACCAAAGGATCTGAATGGAAGATCATATTCATCAGACATGCCAAGGGCGCCGAAGGAAGAGGACTGACGCAACGGAGTCTAGGTCCACCACAGGAGAGAAGAGGTCAAATTCATTTGTGGGGTCAATTGAACCTTTTGATGAATAAATAAACCGTTCCTAATCGATTATATGCTAGATTCATAGACGCACATAAAGCTAAGCGCAGCCGTGAACCCGTCATATTGGAGACGGCAATGGTACTTGTCTTAAAAGGCATTGGCAGTTGTTCGGACATGTCGAGCCCATCATGCAAATGTTGTAAAATCGCCGCATATCCAGGCTTAAAAAGTAACTTATTAGTATGCGGAAGACCACCTTAGTAATTACACACATTCACAACTGCGTGTACATCGCCTGGCTGCAGCATACCGTCATTAAGTTCCTTAACAACACAAAAACCTGACCTGGGGCCCAGCTCAAGTCAGCAACAGCTCGACTACGTAACTGACAGAGGGACTGGGCTTACCGGTTGCTCCAGAATAGTTCGTTCTCCGTTGTGGCTATCATTTACGACAGTTAGCTAGAACTTGACGTTAGGAGCGAATGCCAACAGACTTGTTGGGTCAAAGTGAAGAGTCTGAGATAAGGAAAAGATGAGACATTGTAGCCAGATGAGAATCAACTATCTACCTTCCACACGATAGCAGGCCAAGGCTTGTCGGGGTCGGCAGCGGGAGGGGTAAGCGTGAATATGATCTGGAAACGAGAACGAAAATGTATCAGTGTATGATTGGAACATGAAATTCATACATCGATCGGCATTTTGAGCGTCTTCGGTGCAACATCAACACTCGTGTAGATTATCATGCTTTGCCGTAACTGTGGCGTTTCCAGCTGATGTTCAGGTTCAGGAGGGGGGTTGTCTTTGGGGTCTTCACTGAATATTTCCATGCGTCAAACAGTATTTCTGCTGAACATCAATTGGCTGACCTTTCAGATGCAACCTTGGCACTGTTCTCCTCCGCAACAAGCGTATTGGCTTTTGAGAGGAACTCTTTCCATTTCCCTGTGTCTAGAAGTGGGTCCAGTTCGTCCGGTTCAGCTCCAGCCACGATGACAACTCCAACATTGTACATGTCCTCGACGGAACACTCGAGAGGCCAAACCTCGTTGACGCCGCAGTTTTTGATGTCGAACTTATGGGCGCCAGGGAACATGGCATGGAATCGAAGGGTTTCCAATGACTTGCGGATTCGCTGGATTCGGTCGGATAGTTCCTTCGCAGTTAAGACAAAGATTAGCATGAACATCCATAATAACGAAAGGATACCAACCGTGTCTGCGTCGTCTAAACTCAACAGTTGATGTTCAAGCCCCTGCCATGTGACGGGTAGGCATCTGAAAGCCCACATTTTAGGCCAACTCGAGGTCCCGTCGCCCAAGCGGTCCAGGAAGGATAAGAACAGGCTTTCATAACCTTCCTCAAAGTACGCCTTTGTAAGTTCTATGATGCCTCGACATGTGAGTTGTACATCAAAGAGATGACGATGCCAATTTTCCCAGGCGTATCTTATACTGAGCTCGAAATAATTCACTCGATCAGGTTCGATTTTGATCGATCCATTTTGACTCGCCCGGACGATCAGCTGAATGCAATCATAGAAGAGGGAAAGATGTTGCTTCGTAGGATCGATCCAGTAGTCGTTGCGATCGAAGTTGAAGTCATGGGAACGGTTTCTGTCAGTTAGGAAATGGCGCAGCGACGAGTGGACAAAAGTAATATTCTCCTGATCGGTTTGTGGCATCTGAAGGATTGATCTGCAGCCTCGAAGTAATCGACGGGCGTTGGCGGCGCTATGAAGTTTAAGGAGCACCACCAAAGATCCCAAAGGAAGCTCGTCATAGAGGAAGCATATCGCGCCCAACAGCTGGTGGAAGTCGGGATTGTAAAACTCTGGTGCATCCCGCAAAACCTGTCGGAAAAAATTATTAAGCCCATCATGTTGGTGCAGTGCGCGCCTCAGCCTCGATTGAAGATCTCCCCCATGGTTGCAATCACCTACGAACTTGAGGAGGCTTGAGGCGTAAATGAATAGGCCCTCCGACTTTCTCACTAATAAATCAAGATCCTGTGGGGATGGCCAATCCTCTAACTCTTCCGATCCACGATAGATTAAATGCGTGGTCTTCAAAGTGTTAAACTCTTCTTCAAAGAAAAGTTTGATATCTTTGTGAGCCGGAAAGTCTGTTAGGTTCAAAGAGTAAACACTCTTGGGATAACACTTGAATTCTCCTAGAACTTCTTCTTCTGGTCGGCTCGTCACGAAGAATCGGATTGGTGGAGGTGACTCGCAATATTTATCAGCAAGAATTTTGATGAACATTTGCAATGGACCATGACATTCGTTGATTGCGTCAATGACTACAATCATAGGAGGGGGATAAAGAAAGGCTTCGCGATGGGTTTGAATGGCCATTTGAATAGTCGGGAGTGCGGCCACGGCGGACGCGGCCGTGAGGACCATGAAAATGAAGCAGATCGCCTCGCGACGATCAGTGGATGGATGGAATATAATCCCGAAAAGGAGCGTGATCCAGACTTCGAAAAACACCTGTGCAAAAGAGAGGGCTGCCCAGACTTTCAAGAAACTGCGAGTAAGAGCCCTATTGAATCGATGGCGCCGAAAAGGGCCAACAAGGAGGCTGTCAAATTGAGTCTCCAGCGATTTGGAGAGGATGGTAGGGTCGGAATTAAGGATTTGAATGACTTTTTTTTTAACGATGGGATGGGATATACAGTTTTGGTATGCAATGGTGGCAACGATTCTGTCGATGGATCGACGCTCTGGATCATGACTTGGATCTCCAGAAAAAAAGAATGTCCCTGCCAAACGGTTTTCCTTATCATACTTTTCCGCTAGGGTAGTTGCGAGTCTAGTCTTTCCCGAACCAAGGGGTCCATAGAGCAAGCATACCGTGCTGTCGCTGCGTGAATCCGCCCAAGTGTAAACGCGATCTAAAACATCTTGGCGAGTCCCAGGTAAACATGCATACGCTGATTCACGTTCCGAAGGATCGTACGAAGCAGTGACCACAGCTCTGCTTGATAGGATCTCGAACCCTCTCGCTGAATGATGAGGTGATCAGGAAAGTCTCTTGAGGCGTCGAATGGCGCGAAATTTGTACCCACGATCTTTTTTGACAGTGCGGCTGTCGATTTTTATGAAATCTAACGGGTTTGATGGTTAACAAGTTGTACCAGAAGTCACAGTGGACTTTCAGAGTGGTGACTTACTTTTGCTATTATTCACATAGGAGTTGTCGTTATGTGAATGAACATTCCTCTGGGGGTTTGTGATGGGCATCGTCAATAGACATGCATACTTGGGGTGCGTGGTCTGAACGAAACAGAGGTGTGCTTTATATACATACAAATCTACGTGCCAAGCTTCTGTCACTGCGTGAGGTAATATCGAGATTTGAGATCCAGGGTCCCTGGACTACGGAAACCTTTATTAGGGTACTGCTAGTGACCCCAGACACCAGCACGTAATGTATCTAAATCTGAGTTCCGAACGTCCGAGTTGTCTGACGGATAGTCCGAATATCCGAGTTGCCCAGAATGATATTGTCAAGTCCAGAAGCCAGCAGCGCTTGCGGCGCTCGACTCGTGCCCTGTTGATGTGACTTGTTGGATCATTAATCGTTCCTGGCGGTTTATGGATGCATACCGAAGCATACCGAGCTACACTGGACACTTTCCGGTAGAGTATTGCGGTTGGAGAGAGCGTTGGCGAAGTTTGAATTGGTGATATGTGACGGGAGCAGGTCTGGAGTGTCGTCGGGACTCGGCAAGAACTTTCAGTGGAAGACTCAGGACAGACTGCTGACGCCAATGATTGATTGAGCTCGCGAACCTCGGCAACACCACTTTTCCCAATATCTTCTCTAAGCCGTGCTTTTGTGATGACATATCATAGACACATATACCGTATTCAACGCGCGAGACCATCGAGCTCGAGCTTTCCTGCTGCTACGCCCGTATGCCGCTGAGCAATGTCCGTCACCGACCCCACCTCGCCACCATCCACCAACTTGGGTATACCCATAACACGAAGGTATCCATTCGCCAGGGAGAACGCTGCCGGGCGGAACGTGAAGTCCACTGAACGATAAGCGCGGAGCATGGAGACGGACGTGTACGCTCATTACCATCCATGAAGGGATGACCTCTGATTATAACCGCTGGACAAGGTCGCGGCGAGGTATGCAGCGCTTTGATGTGGCTCATACACGAACATGTACAACGGGCGGATTCGAGCACGTTGGCCTTGACGATGACGGTTCGCACAGGATGGACTATTTGGGCATTGATACGTTTGGCGTATTCTACAGTGAAGAGGCGGGAGATGCGGGCACAGTGAGGGTGATGATGGTGAGAAGCAAATATTCAAGTTTAATTCCTCTAACCTTGACGCCCGCCATGGCTATTTTCCATTGGTCTTGGTGCGCTACTGCTTCCTTCCTAGGACGACTAACTGCGACGAATCTGCGGCGATGTTGATAGTAACACCAAGAACTCCACGTCAGCAATCCACTTCATGTCAGCATCAAAGTGACTCTATCCCAGAGCCTCTAGGCTAGTCACCAGAGCACACCACAGACAGTGGGGTGTCACTTCGACCGAGTGGCTGGGAACCGAATTATTTCGCGATAACGTAGAAGGAAGGGACGCAGGTCGGTCTTCCTGTGCTTCGCAATGATGTTACAGCACGAGTTCTCCAACGGAAATCTTTACCAGACAACTGTCCTAAGTCTCCCCCCGTCTCACACATGTGATGTGCTGGCAATCGCCGGCACTCCATATATGGCAATTTTGTGACTTAGGGCAATGTGCCATTGCCCTAAGTTGGCTCAGCGTGCTACCGCGCGTTCTCGAGCACCTAACCTCCTAACCTACTTAACCAAGAACGCGCTACCGCGGGGGGAGAAAAATATCCCCATCCCTAACCATTAACCCTAAACCCTAACCACTAACCACTAACCTCCTAACCTAACTAAGAACGCGCTACCGCGGGAGGAGAAAAATATCCCCATCCCTAACCATTAACCCTAAACCCTAACCACTAACCACTAACCTCCTAACCTAACTAAGAACGTGCTACCGCGGGAGGAGAAAAATATCCCCATCCCTAACCATTAACTTTAACCACTAACCTCTAACCTCCTAACCTAACAAATAAAATAAGTTAAGTAATTAGTAGTAATTATTTTGTACATATGAAAAAAGTGGAGGAGCCACACTGGAACCCCAAGCCTTTGGGAACAATCAGAAAGTCAGCAATGTAACCACTATACCAAACAATCTTGTATGTCTATAGTTCGTCATGCAATATATCCCCCTGCGAAGGGCCTGATTTGTAATAATTTCCCTTTATGGAAATGTGAGACGGGGGGAGAGCTGCGCCAGCTTTACCAGACCTTCTTGCGCGTAGCACCATAGAAAACAGTCGCAATCCTGTTGTATAGGGTGTACTTCAACATTTGAAACTTGAAAGAATGGACTAGGAGTGAACTTTTGAATATACCCGTCTACACATTTTGTGTCTACCATCCCTGTTGCATTGAGTGCAAAATCTTTCTGTAGTTGAGTAGATACTGTTTATTGCGCCTTTTGTGTCCCTCCTGTCAAAATTTTTCTTTAGTTGATTAGAGATACTGAATGTTAGACGCCAAATAATTTACAGATGTGGGATAGCAAGCAGTGTACTATGAAGAACAAAGCGTGAAGCAGGTCCGGAGTACGAATAGTCCAAAAAACATGCAAGGAGTCAAACCACGGATATCACACTGGGAAAGTCCACACAAAAGACTTCCCAGTCTCTTCCCCATGATACATTTATTCCCTGTTCCAAGCTCATTCAAACGAAAGATGAAGCGATATGACCAATCAACTTACCCAAGAACTTCAACGCAGTTCCGCTTGAAGGCCGATGTATGGAAACAGAGTTTCAAACGCGAACAGGTCGCGATGTAACCCTACGTTAAAGTCATCAGTCTCATCTAAAGATATGTTCTAAAAAGACGATCAGCTAAATCCCAATCGCGAAACACGTTCTTCGTAACCTCGTCTTGCAGCATTATGCGCGGTATCTGAGTTGAAGCAATTCGGCAAGGGGTCAACGCGTCACAACAGCGGTGACCAAACCGCGTTTGATCTCAAACCACAACCATGATCACCAGACCGTCAGAATACACACAAAATGCTCTAAACCCTTCTCTCTCCTCTCCGCAGCCGATTCGACTTGCTTTTGAAGACACCAACAGCAGCTGTCCGATTTCATGAAGAGCAAGAACAGACACAAAGTTCAGAAGACTTTGCCCGGGATGTGTTAGTCGAGCTGATAAGAAGCGCAGTTGAGAATCTCAAAAGGGCGGATGGCGAGCGGGCAAAGTGTGAGTTGCGTTGGAAGTTGCAGGGAGGGGGATGGCCATGAGTGATGACTGTCGCAGATATTGGTTGAAACCCCATCGCCCCAACATTGTGAGGACGAAGATAACGACTCGGATCTCAACTTCACCGCGCCCATGGAGAAGACACCGTCTGTCGACATCAACACCAACATCACCTCATTAACGGGGGCGTGGTCAGCTGTTGCTGGAGGCGAGGGTATGTCGATCAACACGACGATAGGCATGAGGAAGTTCTTGTTTGCTGTGCCGATGGCACTATCTAGTACGTTAGTTTCGATGCTGTTGAAGTGGAAGAGTTCAACTAACATATGTTGTTTTGTAGCGTCATTAAGTTTGTTATTTCAGTTAGTTGGAAGGTGATGATGAGGGGGAGAAATATTAGGCTGGATACGAAATTTGTGGGAGAACTACGGTGCTTTGCTAACGCACTCACACATCCACCGAAGTAATTGTACCTAAGGTGTATTGGTTTGTTGAGCATTGTAGTCCTGATCCGCATACCGTGTTTGGTCTCTGCTTTGAAGTTCCGAACATCACGTGTGTTATCCGTATTTGGGCAGACCCCTCCCCCGTCAGTCGTGAGAACCATGTACTATGCCCTACCACTACCTCGGCACCCCCTCTCAGTCGGCAGTCACAAAACGTCACATTTTTTGGCGGATGAACGTGACAGATCGTGACATTCAAAAAAACAGAACTTCGTCAATTCATCGTTTTTTTTGCCGGAGAAAAGCGGAATTAGGTTGAAATAGACCCAGGATGCCCTGTCTTAAATTTTGTGGCAAGAGGTTTTGTGGAAGGTTCAAAATCAAAAATGTGCCGACTGAGAGGGGCTGCCGAGGTAGTGGTAGGGCATAGTACGGGACCGGAGGATCTGCCACAGGACCTGTGAAATTCATGTTCAATGCCTGATCTTTTGTGGGCAAAATATTCCCACGGTTTTTCCTTCAAAGTGTGTATTGGTCGACAGCACTTGAGACAGCGACGAATATGAAGGGCCACATATGTGTAAACATAGGCACTAAAAACTAGAGAATAGACTAAAGCCCGTGTTTCCCTAACATATTTGGTCTCAATTTCTATGTTTGGTGACGGATTTGTCCATCCATCAGATGCTTTAAGCAAACTTATAATAAAAAAAGGGATCAGTTCCAAAATAAGAACGAATAAATATGATCTGAATACATATTTAGAATTTGCTGAACTTCCTGGGCCAAAATTTTCAAATATGAATTCAGATCATATTTACTTATTCGTTCATATTTTGGAACTGATCCCTTTTTTTATTAAAAGTTTGCTTAAAGCATATGATGGATGGACAAATCCGTCACCAAACATAGAAATTGAAACCAAATATGTTAGGGAAACACAGGTTTTGGTCTATTCTCTAGTTTTTATAGTACCTATGTTTACACATATGTGGCCTGGGAACCACTTTCGAAAAAAAAAATTAAGCCTAAAAAGTCAAATTTTGTCCGGACAATCCTCCAAAATGGCAATTTTTGTCCGCACACAAAAAATGGACCCTGGCAGCCCATTTTTTGTTTCTCGCCTAAACTCGGCCTGTGGCGCATTTTTGATTTTTTGAGTTGAAAATCAGGCATTTGACATATATTTCACAGGTCCTTCTGCCACCCCTTGGTGCGAGCATGCTCAAGGCGCCCGATCTCTGGTTTCAAGGTACATTCGTCCTATGGGGCAAGGGGTGGCAGATTCTCTGATCCTGTACATGTCCACAGCCCTGAACAAGTTGTTTCCGAGAGCCGGCACAGCTACAGCAAGATGCAACGCAACGCTCCTCGAAGAGACTTGATAATTTCAGCGATCTGAGCAACACCTCAAGGGCACAGAATCATGACAATCTTCTATAAGAAGTCAAGGTATTTAAGAGTTTAAAATATATCTATAAATTTGGTCTGTGCATTGCGTGTCCGTCACAGTCAGATAAATACATCTGAGTGCTCAGCCCATCTATGAGATACAAGGCTACTCGAGGGCGAAGTTTGCGAACTTAGTTATATGAAGGAATAATAAATGGAGGGGGTGGAGGATGATTTTGTTGCTGAAACAGAATTCTGTGGTTAATTCGAGGGGAACTATTACGGAGATCATTGTGGTTCAGGATAGGGAGTGTATTGGTTTGTCGAGCATCGTAGACTTGATCCTCATAGATAAACCCACCGTGTTTGCTCTCATCTTTGATAAACGCTTTGTCTTCTTCAGGCGAGATCGCAATAGACTCCTTGAAGTTATTGAGGTATGTGCCGACTTGCCGTGTTGAAAGAGCAAGTTCCGAACATGACGTATGTTATCCGTATTTGGGCAGACCCCTCCCCGTACTGGATCGGAGGATCTGGCACCCGGGTGCACTGTTATCTTTAATTTTAGTTTGGAGTGCTGGAGACCTTCCCTCGGCCAGACGGAACGATGACCTTGGTCATTCTAGTTCAAACTCCTCAATTACACCTTCCAAGGTCATTAACGGACAGTTGGGGATTGAGTATATAGATGAGGACATGTATTGGGAAATCTTATCTTATCTTGATCACGCGAACGATAAGTATACGCTTAACGATTTAATTCCAATACTGAGATCTGAGCTACCAGTGATGATTTTTGGTGCAAGCCAACCGCCCCGGATCCATTGTGGAGTTGAAGCCCACCCTAATTAAGTATGTGTGAGGGATGTCTCTTTCCGGCCCATGACCGGTGACCAATTGACCTGCCGAACAGATTGAGGGAGATTGAGGGCAGCTGTGAAGGGTTCCGTGACGTAAGGACATTACTTTCAAATCCCTCTACAAAGCATCCCTGAACGGGGATCCACGGAGGAGAACGCTCCAACATCGAGTGCTGATGACTTTGGGGTGGCAGCCTCGACAGTAGCATTCCAGGAGTTCGACGTCTTCTACTTATGGAGATGTCATGTCCTTGGTACTGCGTTGAAGGTTAGGCCGTCGTCGATGCTGGACGTTGTCTTTTGGTGCGCAAGATACATGATCAGGATGGTGGAAGCATGACAGTGAAAAAGAGCATTAAAGGATCTTGCACAACATCCACAGCAATGGACACCACACACCCAGGCTACGAAGAGTTTACAATACACTTCTCAACCCTCATCTCAACAATGCCACCACCATTCATGTACATGAACAATGCGGACGCCATCCAAACCACCATAGCAGTCATCGACAACGTTCTCAACCACCTTTCATCTGCACACCCTCAAAGATCAGCTACGCACGCGCAGATGCCATCGCCTGTTTCTCCGCGCGGCTTCTCTACGAATCAATAATTAACTCTTTAGCAAACTGGACGCCCCAATGGGAGGACGGAGCCATGAATTGGGGTGCAGATGGTGGGGTGAGGTGGAACGACACCTTTGATAGGTTCATGCATGGCTTACGCGCCGTTCATACGTATCTGGGTAAAGGGAAGGAGAAGGAGGGAGATGTGAGGCTCGTTGTCGTTGTGGAACGCGCTGAGAGGCCGATACCGGAGTTGATGGTGCCACTTACGAGACTTGCTGAGCTGGTAAGATTGTCGTTGTCGTCAATGGCAGAGTTAACCTTCTTTGGCAGGCCCGAGTCGACCTTTGCGTCCTATTTGTCTCAGAAGCCCCATGGGAGACCATATGACGACCGTTGGGCACGTCTCCCGACCGTATTTCTTTGACATTCCTCCGCCAACGAAAGAAGGTACGTCTTCGAGAAAAATATTTTTTCAAAATCACTCACTGACTCTCCACAGACATAGATAGTCAAGCACTTGATCTCAAAGTGCTTATCCCACCCACCCCTTTATGTACATGCACTTTATCGCCCTCTATGACGTCTGTTACCCATGACCCTCATGAGCTAGCGTCCATCGCAGCCGCGCGATGGCCGGGGTTTGTCAAGCCAGTATTGGACGCCAATAAACGCGACATGGACCTGGACGCGGACTCCGACTCGGAAGGGCACTTCCAGCCCGCTCGGAAGAGTTTACACAGCAGGCGTTATTCCAACAGTTTCTCAGATTGGCAACGGATATGATAGGAAATAGTGGATGACGAAGGCTTCAGACACCGGTGGTTATTTACATCAAACTTCAGATCATGTAGAGTCGCCTCTGCTGGAAATCTTACACATGGACATAATGAGTGTAGGTACTTCTATGAAATGTTCACTGGCATACAATCACACTACATACGAGTGGAAAGCTCCGATGGGAATCCATTTATTCGGTAGGTTGAGTCGTCTTGTAGTAGGGCTGCGCGGTTATATGGTCCGATTCCTGAACGACCGTTCAGGAGCATTATGAACGGCACACCATGTCCTGGGCCGTACAAAATAGTCAGTGATGGGACATCGGCATCGTGTACGATCCTTGAAAGTTGTGCATCGTGAGCATCATTCGAAGTCATCTTATCAAATCTATGCCATACCTTAGACTCTGTCGTTGATCATCTCCAAGATAACCTTGTCTGTATCGTCGGAGTACAGTTGAAATTTCGTGAGCTGATTTTCTTGTCAGTGATATTGAGCGTGGCAAACTCAAATACCACAATAGGCACTTCACCTGATTGTTCAATTTGCTGAGATCGATGGCTTGAGGTCCAGAAGACGATGCATTGAGAAATAGCGGACAACGAAGTTGGCCGGGATCGATTAGTTGGTGACCTGTCGAGGTATGCATCCGTTAACACCATGATATGGACGCGTGAAGTTAGTAACCTTGGTAATCAGAGACGGCATATGCTTGAAGCATCACAGGAGGTTTACATGCAAAGACATCTTCACCAAGAGATCTGAATAGAAAATCACATTCATCAGACATGCCAAGGGCGCCCAAGGGAAAGCACTGACGCAACAGAGTCCAGGTCGATCACGGGAGAGAAGACGTCAAATTCATTTGTGGGATCAACGGAGCCTTTTGTTGAATCAAGAAACCGTTCCCAATCGATTCTATGCCAGAGTCATAGACGCACATAAAGCCAAGCGCAGCCGTGAACTCGTCATGTTGGAGACGGCAACGGTAGTCGTCTTGAATGGCATTGGCAGTTGTTCGGACATGTCGAGCTCACCATGCAAATTTTGTAAAATCACCGCATATCCAGGCTTAAAATTAGCTTATTAGTATGGGGAAAGACCACCTTAGTAGTTACACACCTTCACAACTGCGTGTACATCGCCTGGCTGCAGCGTACCGTCATCAAGTTCCTTAACAACACAAAAGCCTGACCTGGAACCCAGCTCAAGTCAGCAACAGCTCGAATACGTAACCGACAGAGGGACTTTACCGGCTACTCCAGAATAGTTCGTTCTCCGTTGTGGCTATCATTTACGACAGTTAGCTAGAACTTGACGTTAGGAGCGAATGCGAACACACTTGTTTGGTCAAAGTGAAGAGTCTGAGATAAGGACAAGATGAGAAAATGTAGCTAGATGAGAGTCAACTATCAGTACCTTCCACCCGATAGCAGGCCAAGGCTTGTCGGGGTCGGCAGTGGGAGGGGTAAGGGTGAATATGATCTGAAAACGAGAACAAAAATGTATCAGTGTATGATTGGAACATGAAATTCATACATCGATCGGCATTTTGAGCGTCTTCGGTGCAACATCAACACTCGTGTAGATTATCAGGCTTCTCCGTAATTGTGGGGTTTCCGGCTGATGTTCAGGTTCAGAAGAGTGGTTGTCTTTGGGGTCTTTGCTGAATATTTCCGTGCGTCAAACAGTATTTTTTCTGAACATTAATTGGCTGACCTTTCAGATCCAACATTGGCGCCGCTCTTCTTTGCAACAAGCCTATTGGCTTTTGAGAGGAACTCTTTCCATTTCCCTGGGTCTAGGAGTGGGTCCAGTCTGTCCGGTTCAGTTCCAGCCTCGATGACAACTCCAATATTGTATATGTCCTCGACGGAACAGTCGAGAGCCCAAATCTTGTTGACGCCGCAGTTTTTGATGTCGAACTTATGCGCGTCAGGAAACATGGCATGGAATCGAAGGGTTTCCAATGATTTGCGGATTCGGTGGATTCGGTGGGAGAGTTCCTTCGCAGATAGGACAAGAATTAGCATGAACATCCATAATAACGAAAGGATACCAACCGTGTCTGCGTCTTCTAAACTCAACACTGGTTGATGTTCGAGCCCCTGCCATGTGACGGGTTGGCACCCGAACGCCCACGTTATAGGCCAATTCAAGGTCCCTTCGCCCAAGCGGTCCAGGAAGTATAAGAACAGGTTTTCATAACGTTCATCAAAGGATGCCTTCGTAAGTTCTATGATGCCTCGACAAGTGAGTTGTACATTGAAGAGATGACGAGGCCAATTTTCCCAGGCGTAACTTGTACTCATCTCGAGGTAAGGTAGCGGACAGCCATACCTCGCTAACGTCACGTGCTGAGTGTGACAGCGTCCGAAAACGGTCAATTTTTTACAGAAAGCTCTTATTTCTAATTAGCACACAGTTTGTAGCTAATCGAGCCAGAACATATTGTAGATATTGGTGTCAATTTACATTTGTGGGTACAAGTTTGGTAGAAAAGTAAGATTTCGAGAAGTAGATTGAAAAGCGGCGCGTCGCGTCGCGTCAATATTGGCAAATACGTCTGTGTACCTCCGTTATCTGCCCTGGCCTAGCAACACACATGCCACCGCCACAAAAGGCAGTTGTTACACGACTTGCAAATATGGGGAAAGGTCCTGGAAAGAGAACAAATCCTTCCGAAAAGGATGAGAATTCAGTGAAGAGACAAAAACTCACAGGTGGTAAAAAGGTGAGGCTATAGATCCATCTTAAGCGTGTTATGTCGTATTTAAACTGTTTAGAATGGCATTACGACAGATAAACCTTCATTAACTATCTTATTACTGACTTAATCTATCTCTTAGCAGCTTTCTTGATGACCAGCATAGTATATACTATACAGCTGTATATTTTGAACTCCTCCCTCAGATCTTCTTATTTTATTCTAAAAACTTGTATATACACTATTAACACTATTATTAATAAAATGTTCTTCTTTCTTTTACGGTTTGGGGTTTTGTTGTCTCAATATCCATGTTTTCATTCAAGTTCACCCGTTTAAGACAGAAGTGTCACCAAAATGTCACTTCACGTGACGTTAGCGAGGTATGGCTGTCCGCTACCTTAATTCTCTCGATCAGGTTCGACTTTGATCGATCCATTTTGGCTCTCCGCGACGATCAGCTGAATGCAATCATAGAAGAGGGAAAGATGTTGCTTCGTAGGACCGATCCAGTAGATGTTGCGATCGAAGGTGAAGTTATATGGAACAGTTTCTGTCAGTTAGGAAATGGCGCAGCGATGAGTGGAAAAAAATAATATTCTTGTGGTCGTTCTGTGGTATCTGAACGATTGATCTGCAGCCTCGAAGTAATCGGCAGGGGTCGGCTGCACTATGCAGCCCAAAGAGCGCCCAAAGAAAGCTCATCATAGAGGAAAAATATCGCACCCAACAGCTGATGAAAGTCAGGATTGTAAAACCCTGGTGCATACCGCAAAACCTGTCGGAAAAAAATATCAAGCCCATGATGTTGATGCAGTGCGCGCCTCAGCCTCGATTGAAGATCTCCCCCATGGTTGCAATCACCTACGAACTTGAGGAGGCTCGAAGCGTAAATGAATAGGCCCTCCGACTTTCTCACTAATAAATCAAGATCCTGTGGGGATGGCCAATCCTCTAACTTTTGCGATCCACCATAGATTAAATGCTTGGTCTTCAAAGTGTTAAACTCTTCTTTAGAGAAAAGTTCGATATCTTTGTGAGCCGGGAAGTCTGTTAGGTTTAATGTGTGATAACAGTTGAGTTCTCCTAAAACTTCTTCTTCTGGTCGGCTCGTCACGAAGAATCAGATTGGTGGAGGTGACTCGCAATACTTGTCGGCAAGAATTTGACGACAATCATAGGAGGGGGATAAAGAAAGGCTTCGATATGGGTTTGAAGGGCCATTTGAATAGTCGGAAGAACGGCCATGGTGGACGCTGTCGTGAGGACCATGAAAATGAAGCAGATCGCCTCGAGACGATCAGTGGATGGAGGGAATATAATACCGAAAATGAGCGTGATCCAGACTTCGAAAAACACCTGTGCAAAAGAGAGGGTTGCCCAGACTTTCAAAAAACTGCGAATAAAAGCCCTATTGAATCGACGGTGCCGAAAAAGGCCAACAGGGAGGCTGTCAAATTGAATCTCCAGCGATTTGGAGAGGATAGTAGGGTCGGAATTAAGGACTTGAATGATCTTTTTTTTAACGATGGGATGGGATATAGAATTTTGGTACGCAATGGTGGTGACGAATCTGTCGAGGGATCGACGCTCTGGATCGTGACATGGATCTCCAGAAAAAAAGAAGGTCCCTGCCAAACGGTTTTCCTTGTCATACTTCTCCGCTAGGGTAGTTGCGAGTGTAGTCTTTCCCGAACCAAAGGGTCCATAGAGCAAGCATGCTGTGCTGTCACTGAGTGAATCCCCCCAAGCAAAAATCTTCATGGTTTTTAATTAAATAATGGGCCATGGGTATGGTAAGTAGCATTTAAGAGCCTGTTCAGTACAGATCAGTTTCGGGTCCAGTCCGGAAATCTGATCAAGTTCTCTTCAGATGTGACATTATGTAATCATTCCCATGCCTCCAACTCCACCTGACCATTGTCGCCTTGCAGCGGCTGCAGCTGCATTTTTTGTAAATACCGTTGTTTGTGCAGCCCAAGTATTTAGTGCCTCCTTCTACGACAAAACACCTTACCACACCTCTGCCCTCAGTGGCCATGCCTGGGTGCAGGAGCTAATCAATGGCCACCCAGAAAGGATTAAATGTGAACTAGGCATGAGACTATTTGTCTTCCAAGCTCTCGTTGAAGCCCTGCGTGCCGTTGGATTACAAGATACACGAAATGTTTCCTTGGAAGAACACTTGGCCATCTTTCTCTACACCTGTGTCACTGGTCTTTCAATACGGCATGTTGGAGAACGCTTTCAACATGCAAATGCCACCATATCCAAGTATGTATTGAATATTTACAGCTGAGAAATCTCTCATTCTGAGCTTCTGTTTAGGACATTCTGCATGATTTTATATGCTCTCTCATCACCACCTTTTTATACAACCTATGTTCACCTCCCAACTATCCATGATGCTGTTCCATCGGAAATTCTGTCAAACCTGAAATTCTTCCCTTTCTTCGAAGGTGCAATTGGTGCAATGGACGGGACCCACATTAACTGTTGTCCTTCATCTGAGGAGCGACATCTTGCACATGACAGGAAGGGGGGAGTCTCTCAGAATACCCTTGCGTGTTGTAGCTTTGACATGCGGTTTCAGTACATGATGAGTGGGTGGGATGGATGTGCAGCTGATGCAAGCATGTACAATGATGCCCGACTTTCAGACCTTGCAATTCCTGAAGGTAAGTACTACCTTGCAGATGCAGGGTTTGGGATGTGTGATTCCCTGTTGATTCCCTATCGAGGGGTTCATTATCATTTGGCAGAGTGGGGACGTGCTTCAGTCAGGTATGTTTTGCTTATTTTTGCGATGCCAAAGCTCACAAAATACTTTTCAGACGAGCAAACAAGGAAGAATTGTACAATCTTCGACATGCTTGTGCACAAAACGTGGTTGAAAGGATATTTGGCGTGCTCAAACGTCGTTTTGTTATTCTGACTCATCCACCTGAATATAGCATGGAGATTCAAGCCCGCATCCCACCAGCCCTTGCAGCAACACATAACTTCATTCGCGACCATGACGCAGATGAGATCTTTGAGTTTGACAACCCAACTGACCCCCAACTTGGTCTGTATGGTGATCTAGGAAATGGGCCAGCAAGGCGGGCAGAAGTCATTCGTGCAACCTCAAAACGGGACCAGATTGCCAGTGCCATGTGGAGAAGTTATCAGGCATTAACGAGGGGAATGGGATTGGAGTAGGCAGTTAATAATACAGCATTTTATGCATAAAAATCGTCCTCATCCTCATTATCCTCTGTGATATGCTTTGTACGTGCCTGGACCCAAGCTTCATGAACTCCATCATGCGTAAGAGAGAGATATGCATCAGCTACACTAACATCAGCTTGAAAAAGGTCAATAAGAGCTACTATACGTTTATCCGACAATGTTGTTTCGAGGTCTTGAGCACGTTTCATAGCTCGCATCTTTCGTGAAGGTGTTGCATCAACACCAGTCTTTCCCCCAGAAAATGCTTCACGGAAAGCATCTGTGAAGTCATCCAACCTGTTATTCATACCGTACAAAGCAGTAGCCCCAGAAGGCCTTCGTTCATGAGAATCGGATCCCCAAGGGCGCTTGATAGGCACTGCACCATCGCTCGAAAGTGCGGAGTGTCTTCGCTTGCCAGAAAATGCCGGCGTCTTTGTTGCGTCCGCATTGTTTTGCATACAGTCCATTGAATTGACCACCGCGGCCGAAGTGGCACCAACTGCGGTTGAAGCAGCCACAGCCGCATCCGAAGCTGTTGGCACCACATCGCAAACAGCTGGTGGCGGGGTGGGGGACTGGTAATACATCAGAAAAAGAGATCAAATGACTATAGAAGAACATACCCAATGCGAGACTGGATGATCATCATCTTCCACGCTGGCAAGTCCATTCGTGTCAGGCTGTTTTGGTTGAGCACCTGAAGACGCATGATACACGTTTGCACCACGGGGGGCATTTGGCATGAGCGGTTGGACCTTCTTGTACCATGGCCATCCCTTGTTGCGAAAAGGAGCACTGCCTTTGTGTCTCTGATGAAATAAGGTATTTCAACATGAAAATTTCGAGATAAAGGCAGGAAATACCTTCTCATAGCTAGCCCAGACCTCTGCTGTGGTCTCGTCTATGTCAGCACCTCCATCGTCGTCCCACTTGAAGCCAGACTGAGCCCTGATGTCGGCAACAATGTTATATGTTTCCTTAAGCTGTATACGCCAATCAGTCACATTTATGAAGGAAGAAAGAAGATAGCGTACCTTTCCCCATTTACTTTTACAGCTACCCGACGTCTTTTTGGCACCTTTAGTATGTGGGACTTTGTTGACAGCCGTGGCAGCTTTAGTCCAGACACTCCCCTTAAAACCGATCCCATCACCAGCAGAAGCCTTCTTCGAGATGAGGAAAGTGATGAGAGTGGTAATGTCATCATCAGACCAGTGGGCCTGAGAGGACATGGCAGTAAAAGCGCGTCAACGGTCGTGATACCACGTAAGAGAAGAGGCTGGGATGTGAGAGGAATCGCGACGCGAACATATTTGGGCGGCTGACCAACCAGTCACCGCAAATGTCACACTGAACTTGATCAGATTTCCGGACTGGACCCGAAACTGATCTGTACTGAACAGGCTCTAATAGAATCTAATTAAATGGTCTTCAAAGCGTTGAAGCCCACTCAACTGAGGACTTCGGGGAAGGGCTATTTAAATCGTCATTAACAATTCAACTATTTGAACCAAGTCTGTTTAAATAGTGTTTAAGTACGTCAATACTAGAAGAGAATTTAAATCAGATGTCAATTAGAAGAGAATTTAAATCGTGTTACATAAAACTGAATGTAAAACTGCCGTTTAAAGAAGTCGGAGGTATCTATTTAATTATCATTGAGACGATCACCATTCTTGTCGACTGGATTGTTGTCCTGGTCAAAGTAGCTGTCGGTGATCGGGTTGTGCCAAAACCAACTACCCCTGGATAGGGGATTAATGAGAAGAGACGGTGCAAATGTAATTGAAATGCTTACTTCGTCTTCCTCTTCTTCGTGAGTGTCTCCCCTGGCTTTTTCGGGTCCGGTTCCGGTTGTTTGCGTTTCCGGCTGCTAATCCGCAGCTCAGAAGGTGTGACCAATCTCTTCGCTCCGGTCTTGGCTTTCATCTTCCTTTCATGACCCTTTGCGCGGTTCTGCAACGGAACCTGGGCTTCTAAAAGGGCTTCTTGTGAGAAACCGGATGGTCCCTCAACTGTTCCTTGTGCAAGATCGGATAGCCCCGTAACGATGGTGGCTGGGGTCGTTGTCGTCGACGTGGATACGGTGCTTGGGTGTACGACATTTGGCGGAGGAGGAATGCTCGAGAGGTCAGAATGCCTGGCTGGGATTGTTGTTATCGACTTGGATAGAGCGCTTGGAGATAGGACATTGGGTAGAGGAGGAATGGTTGCGAGGTTGGAAATGATGGTGGCCAGGGCTGTTGTTGTCGATGTGGATACGGCGCTTGGAGATAGAACGTTGGGTGGAGGAGGAATGCTCGCGAGGTCAGAATGCCCGGCTGGGATTGTCATCGTCGATGTGGATACAGCGCTTGGAGATAGGATGTTGGGTGGAGGAGGAATGCTTGCGAGGTTGGAATGCTTGACTGGGGTTGCTGCCGTCGACGTGGATACGGCACTTTGAGATGAGATGTTGGGTGGAGGAGGAGTGGTTGCGAATGGCACCTCGATGGTGGCTGTGGGGGTTATGGTTATGGTCGTCAACACAGATGTGGTGGTTGGAGGCGGAACGATGGGTTGAGAACTCAGAGAAATTGTTGTAGGATTGGATGTCCCCTTGGTGGCTGGGGTGGTTGTTGACGACCAGGATGCTGTGGTCGGAGGTGGGCTTTGCAACATACGAGATGATGTTGCTGAATGGGGATGCAAGGTGGGAGAAGGAGCAGGAAGTTGGTGTTGTCCTAGACCCTGTTTCGAAGCCATGCGTTTGTCGATTCTGACCACAATTTCCTCTTTGGATCGAAAACAGAAGGGCTTCTCCGTTGTAGATAAAGTGGTGAAGTACCCAATAAAAGCAGCTGCGTCAGACAGTGGATTAAGGTAAAGGTCGGGTTCAAGCAAGGGGATTGGGAGATTGAACTGCTTGGTGTCATAGTAATCGTCGGGATTCAATGATAGGGCAGACCATGGTATTGTAGGAACATTGTCATCACTTGCCCACGTGAATTCTAGGAGTAAATGAGTTAAAAATAAAGCATTCAAGGAAGAGAAACAAACATACGCCATAGAGATTGCAGGTACTGATTTACGACCTCCATCAACTGTGAGATTGTTGCGGATTTCATGTCGATCTGGGGAAATAAAGGAATGCCACTTGGACTAAGTGGAATCCTGATCAAAATCTGCACGGCTTTTGTCCCTATGTAATAAAGCCGATGAACATTACTCCCCAAATGTGGTAGCGGATGAGAATAACGTACGGGGGAGGAGAACATCAGCGTGATGATCCCAGCTGTCCAAGTTCTTGTCATGATCGAGAAGTTGATGATTGATTGTAGAGTCAGTTGTTGCGTCGAAGCCGCTATAGATTCTGAAAAGCAGCATTAGTAGTGAGCTGCACAATGGAGGAACAGGGTGCCACTCACGTTCCACTCGCAAGCCCATCATTCTCATCGCGAAATGCGTACGAAAATGACATGATTGTTGATCCGAGGCAACCTCGCTTACACAAATCTTGTAAGGCACGCGCCATAAGCAGTGGGAACTCCGACTGGTTCCTGAAAGAAAACGAAGTGAGCTATATAAATGAGCTGACATCACAAAGGGCTTACGTAGAGATATCAGCCTGCAACTCCATTCACTGTGACTCCCAGAAACCGCGATCTGTCTTTCCCCAAAGTTGTCCAAGTGCCTTGTTCCTGAGTGCGCCTCCGAGCAATTGTGGTTCAGCCTTCCGGATATCTTCCATGGCTGCTGCAATTTCGACTTCGTTCTCCGCAGCAAACAGTTCACGAGCTGGAAATTCATTTGTGAAGATAACGAGAGCCCGATGGAGGATGTTTGTGAGTCGCTTGTCGTCGGCTTTGGTTTTCGCAGTGGGGAGCAGGGGTTCGCTTGCGGTTTTCTTTTGCTTCCTGGCCATATTGTTATTGTAGTGATTGGTAAATCGTTGTCGTATTGCCTAATAATAGAAAATGAATCAATAACAAGGTGGTATTATTCATCTAGGAACAAAACATACCGAGTCCCAAGCTGAGTGGGTGTTGGAATCTGGTAAATCCTGAAATAAAGAATGGTTCATAATCGACTTTGCAGTTTCTCGTTTCCAATCAGACAATTGCTTAGAATTTCCTTGAAAATCAAGGTCGACACGCCGCACCTCAGCCTCAAAGGTCGATACGAAAGAGTTGAGATGCTCTATTTGTTCAGGAGAGAAGGGGAAGCGTGTTGCACGCACTCCGTGATGATGAGACATTTGTGGTTCAAGGCAGAGTGAGTAAGGTGGAAGATTAGGTATGGGTGACTGGAGGTGGGCGAAGGAAGTCTAAAGATGCCACACGAATCAGCCTTTTCACGAAGATGGATCACCCACCTGGAGTTGTACGTCGCCATGTTACAGTGGCCTGTGGCCATGGCCTGTATCTGCCATGGTGGACCGTGGCCGCATCTAAAGTGGCTGGTATGCAGTTGCGCAACAATGACCAATTGAAAGTGGCCTGAGGACAAATGGTAGGCAAGGGGGTACTGGGGTACCGGGATTTGTCGTTGCTTTGGGTGTAAAATGTTGAGGGAAGTACTGTACAAACAGAGAAAAACAATACATTCTGTGGGCGAAGTCAAGGCAAAGTACTTGTTTATGAAGTACTACCCACAAAACACTTGCCTTGACCTAGATATGTCTGAATAAAAGCAGAGGACAATGGCTGCTTGATGCGTCGCTACCTACTCAAGCTCTGCTCAAATGCCCTCTTCGGTAACTCGATCTCGCTCTGAAATCATTGATCGTCTTGCCCCAAAGCTTGATGTCCCCCGATGCCCAAACGGAAACCGCCACTATCCGCATCTCTACAAAGGTTCACCTAGTCAGGCTGAAATGATTGGGAGGCGTTCTTATTATGTGCGTGATTCAGATGATGCTCTCTGTGACATCACGCGCTTCCCGGTTACTTCATGCAGCATATACGATTCTTATAAGGAGGACTTTATACCAGTTTCTACATTCAGCTCCCAGTGCATCGAGGACCACAACTACCTCATACTCCGCTTCACATCTTTCACCGACGACGAGTGCCCTGGAGTTCATGAACTCATTCGTGGGATCAGAGCTGTCGAGGATAGTGGGTCTATTTGTGGATCAACCAATGTATCTAACAAGCGGCGATTTGAAGATGAGTCAGGTGTGGGCCCATCGAAGAGGAAGAAGGGTCTTGACACAAAAATTATTGATCTCACTATTGATTACTAGTCCTGTACTTTTAAACATAATTCTACTCTGCCCGCGACAATCTTCCTTATAATCCTACGCATGATCTTCAAGGGATACGTCAGCTTCACATAATGTGCCTTCAAGCAACACACACCTTTCCGAAACGCGTCTTGGGCAAGTCGCTCAAGGTGTAAATCTTCTTTGGAGACGCGAACGGTCCAATGACCTTGCGCACTAGGGGGGGTATGTTAGAACTGTTTGTTTGGCTCAGGCAACGACAAGCAGGTGTTCTGGCGCAGTTGTCGTAGTAGGTGAAGCCAAAAACGAAGAACTACCCATCGACAACGTGGTCGAGAAATATGCCGGAGTGGCCGTGGCAGGGTACAGCATCGAAGCCACCCCCATGGTATCTGTCTGCGTCTGGATCGTAGGCCTGATCAATGGAAACTGGGGCGGGTGAATGTGGGGACCACAATGGGTACGTTCGGAAGGTGATGTGGGATTAGGGAAGAGGGTTTGAGCGTTCTGGCTCGTTGAACCGATGATGGACTCTGGGTGCTTGACCAACATACCCTTGGAGTACGTCGACTTGATCCCCACACTCGAATCACTCTCCGCGCTCTTCCACCTCCGTTCGCCGCTCTCCCCCTGTTTCACCCATTCGATGCTCTTCCCAATCACCTCTGTCCATCTATGCGCCTTGACAGGATGGTTGGCTCGGAGATACCATTTTGAGTGGTGGTGGTGTCCTCGCGAAGGGGATGAATGGACCTCAAACTTGTTGCGCTCTGAGGATTTGAGCACGGCAGTTTTCATGGAGATTGAGCCGCGGCTTGTGATGCTTGAGAGCAGGTGGCTCAGATGGTGGTGTGGGATTGGGGAGGAGGGTTTTATCATGGTTTGCGACTGGAGATTTATTAGTGTGAGTTGCAACAAGTGATATGGACCTTACATTAACACAAGAACACGCGGACGCGATCGCCCTTTCCAGCAGTCTCATGCGCCATTTTCCCCTTGTGATTCTGCATAAACAGGTCAGCCCCAGCGCACACCGCCAGCTCGATCAAGAGGAGGTCCTTCCGGTGTGAGGATTTGTGTAGTAGAGACATGCCAGTGTCGTTATCAAGGTAGGACAAGTCGACGAAAGATATCCGCGGAGAGATGAGCACCGGGAGGAGCAAGGGGGAGGGTGGTGTGTTCATGGAGGACAAACGGCTGCTGACCATCATGTTTGCCTGTGAGCGCTCAGCATCAGTGGGCATCACGGAATATGTAAAACTCACCAGAAGGTATCCACAACCGCGCATTTCCTCTTACCGACATGTTCGTTGTACGCCTCTGGGTTGATGGGCTCGCTCACGCTGCCCAGGACATGCAGGCTGCTGAGGTCGTGGTTCTCGACATGGTGAACACCAAGGCGTTGCAGAAGACGAATGGCGGTGGGAAATGTCACTCAATCGAGATGCTGTGAAATGTCACAGCAGTGACATGTGTAACGAGCCTCATTTTCGACCATATTGTAAGTAAGAAATGACCAGCGCTCTGTATTTTTGCATGATATGGTATAGTAGATTCAAAGGATTCCATAGGTACAAAAATTGTATCTTAGAACTATTTCCCCCTATGATAAAAGTCGAAAATACTATTTCACCCCACCTTTGATTAGATTAGTCATTAATCAGAAATTGCTGATTAGCGATTAAGTACAGTTATTTCACTCGATTTAAGCGAGTGAATGTTAAATTAGCTAAATCACGCTCATCGCCGGATTCTGATATCTGTGAGTAATCGCTCGCTTATTCGTTCCCACTTCGTCTGTTCGACTAGTCCCTTCTCGCTCAGCCTCTTACTCGCTTCCCAGTTGCATCCTTGCCTGCCTCTTGTCTGTTTCGTGCTTTTTTAGTCATACCTGGACAGAGTAAGGTGAGTAAACACATTGTCTTTTAGGCGCACTGAACTGACGACTCGCGACCGATCTCGCTTCCTGTTAGGCTAAACAACAACACTGCCGTTCCTCAACCTCCGCCACCGTGATCGCGTTCCGTCATGTCCAAACCTACTCTTTCACACACAACTGACGACGGTCCTAACAGCCTTACAGCCTCATCCAGCAGGCAAGGTGCCTCAGACAGTGCAGCCGCCAATATCCAAGTTGTTATTCGATGTCGACATCGTTCAGACTGTGAGGTTCAGGAAAATTCATCCATTGTTGTCAGCTCCGACGCCGCGAAATCCATAGAGGCGTCTGTCCCTCTCTCTAGCTTGGGTGTCGTAACCTTACCACCATCGCGAACCTATCCATCGGACTTTCCCATGCTTGACCAAGTGTTGATGGGATACAATTGTACGCTGTTTGCGTACAGTCAGACTGGAACTGGCAAAACGTGCCTGCTTTTATTCCTTCATGCTGTCGCAATAATGCGATGGTCATTCAAAACAGGTATACAATGCAAGGAGACCTCACCTCTACTCCAACGGGAAACCCATCCCCCAATGCCAGCACGATACCTCGCGTGCTTTTCCGACTTTTTCACCAATTGAACTCCTCCCGTTCAGATTACAGTGTGGTATGTGAAATTATACAACGAAGATCTTCGCGACTTACTCGCGAACAACCTGAGCAGCCCGATAGGATCGATTCAACTGAACGGAAGTGAACGACGCCAAATTGCAGCTACCAACTTCAACGACCATTCCAGTCGATCACATTCGGTTTTCTCAATCTTGTGCGTCTCAAGGCTGATCTCCTGGCAGTGCAAGAAAAAAATGGCAAGGAAAGGAGCACGAATTGGGCTAGCAGGTCTGTAATTTATTACTTTATCTAGTCATTCACGCGTCTCCTCTTCCATCGTCGAAGCTTTTCCACTGGCTCCAATTGGGCGCACAGATTCGGGGTGATGCAGGGACCTCGGGCGCAGATGGCCTGGGTTAAATTTCTTTTCTTCATCATCTCAATTTGTGCTAGCCCTAGTCTTTACCTTCTTTTCTTATGCCCTTACTGTTGTCACAATATTTTCTGTTGTAAATTATGTTCATAGGCACTTCGTAAAAATATATTGCTCAAGGAGATGTATATTCACAGATTGGTACCCTTTCATTTGAGCCTCCCAGGCTTCCCGATGCCAGATCCGTCTTTGAATGCCGGGGAACCCTGTTCCCAGTCAATCTCGTACCTGAGCACCAAGAGACTGGGGAAGTGACTGGACCCGATTAACAGAAAACACTCTCGAATCAGCCAGCTCATCGGGTGTAGCTCTAAATTGAACCAGTTGGCATCAAGGGTCCTTAAATCCAATAAGTTGAGCCAGATTTAAGTTAAATTGAGCCCCCATAAGCACTTATTTCGACTTATTCGTTCAACTTTCACTTATTTTGAGGTATATGGGTTGTTACAAGCTATTCTTTGCTCACTCCTGTGCTCAAGTTTCGAAATACATGTTATTTTAACATATCCTATACATGTACAGCAAACACATATTTTACGCAAGGATGGAGAGGGCACTGAGGCTCACCTCATGAGCATGGGGAACGAGGCTGACGCTTGTCAACGCGACGCGTTTGGGTCATGTGATCTAAAACGTGCCTTCGTTGAATCACTGCCTTGGTGCCTCTACCTTGCCTCCACCTAACAAGTAATCCCACAAAGCCTTTAGCGGGCCCACCCAGACTGTACTGCGCAAAGCACCAACTTCGAATTTGGACACCTTCTCTCACTTTCACATTCTCCGCTTCTTTTGGCTATTATCAAGCAATTCAACCATGTCAATTCAACACTGTCTCACATTCTCCGACATCGTCTACCTCAACCACCACGATGGGTGTTCCTGGACTCCCCAAAGTGAGTGATTTTTCAACTTTACTGCTTATCTTGAAGTTGATATACTCTAGATTTTGGAGCCGGCTCGTCGTGTTCAAACTCTGACCGAGTTTGCAACCAAGGAAGGCTTTCAGCTGAATCCCCACGGCGACAACATGGTTCGTGTTGGCGTTGATGTAAGGTATGGGCTTCCTTTTCTTTCTTCTTTCTCAATCAAAGCTGATCATATATTTATGTGCTAGTATCTGGATCTGCCAAGCTCAAGCCGCTGCGAATTCCATGCCTAGGACACAACAGGGTGAAAATCCAGCCCTCCGCATCATCTTTTTCCGTGTCTGCCACCTCCTGGCTCAGTCTATCCAACCCGTTTTCGTTGCAGATGGTCCTGATCGCCCTTGTGTTAAACGTAGCGTGAACGTCAGGGCTGACAAGCCGCACTGGATGGAAGCTTATGTCGAGGATTTTGTTCGAGAAGCTGGGTGCCCCATGTATCGTGTGCGTAACCCTTTTACACCATTCTTTTTATTTTTTTCGTTGACTCTCATTAGGCCCCAGGAGAGGCTGAGGCCGAGTTGGCTCAGCTTACAGCGCATGGTCTCATCAAGGCCGTTCTCACCACCGACTTCGATGTGTTCCTCTTTGGGGGCACATACATGATTAAACCGTGAGCTAATCCATTTGTTAAATCAATCGTTTTCGAATCCTAATACACTTCTAGCCCCAATATCAAAACCGATGGAGACAGGATTACATACTACACGTCTGGTGACATCCAAGCACAGACATCCCTCACACGCGCCAAGCTAATCTTCATCGCCATTCTCAGTGGTGGCGACTATGACTAGGTATGTCATAATGTGGTTGTTTGTGTCTCGCTTAATGGCTGCTCGTTTAGGTTGGCCTCCCTGGGTGTGGTCTCAAGATCACTCATCAACTGGCTCAGGGTGAACTTGCTGACTTGCTTTTCACGGCCGCCACTACGCTTCCTCAACAAGATCTTGAAGCTTTTCTTCATGGCTGGCGCAACAAGCTCATAAATGAGCTTCTTTGTGATCCACATGGTCTACTGAAAGCGAAACACCCTATGCTAGTCCAGAACATTCCTCCCGACTTTCCCAAGCTCGACGTTCTTCATTTGTACACCTGCCCAGTTACCTCTTGGTCAGAGAACGGCGAGGGCCCTGATACTGCATCATGGACACTCCGTCAACTTAACCTAGCTAAGCTCGCAGTCCTCTGCGAGAAATCTTTTTCATGGGGATCTGCAGGCATCATTAATGACCGGTTCCAAAAGAATGTTTGGCCTGCAGCCGTAATGTGAATGCTACTCAAGGTAAGTTGACTCCAATCTCTCATGAAGGGGATACTGATGACCCTCCCTACAGCCTGTTGACACTCCTGGAGCAGTCGATGAGCAACTCTCACGCTCCTCCCTCCTTCATATTCGGCAGAAGAAGCTTGGACCAGGTGGCCCAGTTACAGGTGCAAACGTGGATGGCTTCTCTGTCAAAATTGCAACATTGGCCCTTGCTCGTGAAACCGCCTCCAACTTTGACGAGAACATGCACAAAAAGATACTTCAGCAAATGCAGGAGCCCTTCTACCCTTGGATTCCATCGCAAATCCTCAAACGGAAGGTTCCTGATCTCACAAATGAATTCGGTGCACGCACGCGTAAGAAAAAGAAACCTCGCCAGCAGCAGGGAATCATGTCAGACTCTGTACGTATACTGTAGCCTTTCACTCTATCATTGTAACTAATGTTCTCTGATAAGGATGACAGGGTTATTTTGACTACTGCAGCCACTTCGAATGCCGTTGCCTCAAGCCCTCACACAACCCTTGCTCCCAATGCCATCGCCTCAAGCTCTGGCATGGCCGTCGCTGCCACTGCAGGTTCATATCTGAACCCAATTGCCGTTGACGAGGATGAACCAAAGGGAGGTTTCCTCGGTTTTATTGATCTAACCTAGTACGAAGTTCAAGATGTATTGTAAACTGTATTGTATTTGTACACTTCCCCAATCTGGTTTAGCTTATGGACCCACCGAGTGATAAGGCTAATTCGGTTTGCTTGCAAGGAATGGGGAAAGGTGATCGATGGTGAACTTGTAAGCTGAAACATGGGATGGATATTGGGGTACACTGGCGGCATTGACTCTTACTTCATACTATTCGACTTGACTATGGGCCGGAGGGCACGTACAAATGTATCTGCAGCTACTGCCAATGTAGCAACTTCAAAAGTAACCCAAGGTTCCGCCGCTGCAAAGCCAAAGCCGCGTGCATCAAGGAAGCCTCGAGTAAAGGCGGCACCACTCGCGTCGCTCCAGGAAACCCGAAATGTGGAGGTGAAGGAAACGACTGTGGTGAAGAACACGGATAACGCCTATGATGGTCACTTGGACAGAGGAATGAGGTTCTTGGCAACTCTGATTGAGGAGAGGCGAGCGAGAGGCGAGGACATTTGCAGTGAGGGAATCTCAACGGACGAGTTTGAAAAAGTGTTCGACAAACCTCCAAACAAATACTCTGCAATGGCAATTGAGATGTTTATTGTGCAGAAGTGCTTTGTGCAGAAGTTGGGAAAAGATACCGGCTATGGGATCCATGGCGCCTTCGCAAGGTACTGAGATACAATGTAAGCATGATATCATGTTAATCAATAAAACTCTATCCTGACGACCCAATAAGGGATGGTGACAAGTACGCGGGTAATTACCAATTGGATGAGAAGACAGGAGAAGTAAAGGGTTGCCCTGCTCGTGCCCCGGCTGTCATGGCAGTTCTGCATGCAGTGAAAATCCGAGCTGCTGAGAAAGGCCATGCAGCAGTCCACAACCACGCTGAGGCGATAACCATAGAAGAGGTTCAAAAAATCATGGAATGGTCAGAGAAAACATGCCCCGATAATCTCCTCACCTTGCCTGTTGAAGATCTTGAAACTTTGATGTTTCGTGCTGAGCATGCACTCATGCGAGCATTCATTAGCTCGGCATTTACGCTGTGGACAAGGTTTGTGGCTAATCCTCGATTTCTGTTGAGGGTTACTTACTCGTAGTGTTTAAAGGTCCGGTCCATAGGACCGAAAAAAAGACCGAAACCGGACTGAACAGGACCGATTAGGACCGGACCAGTGGTCTATTTATGGACCGGTCTTTTGCAGTCCGGTTGC
>KN838718.1:0-28476 GCA_000827195.1 Laccaria amethystina LaAM-08-1
GTGAGAGAATGAAATACCAAATGAAAGAAATGCCGTGAGAGGATGAAATACATGTCAACACAAATGAAACAGGTGCCGTGAGAGAATGAAATGGCATTTAATATGGTTCACGAGACGAATGAAAAAAAATTGAAGCATTTCACGTAAGAAATGAAAGAGAATTGATGCAATGGGGAATGAAGTAAGTGCCATGAAATGAAATGAAATCATTTCATTTCATTTACGGTAGCTGATCAAGATGGCCTCACGGCGAATGTCATGGCTACATGATGTAGATGGTAGCTACTAATGCACCCGCAATTTGAACGACTCCGAATCGGCTCTTCCAATCATGGCTTGGAACTTCCAACCGTTCCGTGACTGGTAAAGCCATGTTGGACCCACTGGTAATAACATGACTGCGTCAGCAAGGGATATGTACCAAAAAATGGCTCCTAGCTCACAAGGTATTCCAATACACCGTCGACGTCGCCGTTTAGCGCAGCTGAAGATTACATGTGAGCAAAGGATCAAATCATGCCCGAAAGTCACCGAACTTCCCGACCAAGACGTAAATGTGTATGTCTGCTGGAACTCCTCCACTCCGCCTGAACTGAAAAATGTTAGACACAAGAGCAGGTACCAAGGGAATACAAGCTTTCTTACGGCAAGGTATGGTGTCGGGGAAGGGATCAGTCGCATTGAAGGGAACAAAGAGTTGCCAGAAGTCCTTCGTGACATGTTCCATGGCTGTCAGCACTTCCGGTTTGCCTTGCCTGTACTAAAGAAAAGATAAAATCTATTTAGAAAAAATCATACTTCAAGTACTTACTGCTTTGCGGTGTTCGAGTGCGCCCCGACCCATTTGCCGCCATCGCCGATAGCCTTGGTAGCAAAAGACTTCAACTGATCAGGGAAGTAGTCAACTTGATCTGGGAAGAGTTGGCTTTCGCGAGTGTCTTAGGAAAGAATGCAATTAGCATGAGGTAGGCACATACAAAGAACCAAAATTGATACAAGGACTGGCGAGAATGTCTTCTGTGTCCACTCTATACAAGCCGTCGAACGATGTTCCAGGGAAAATCATTGTGTTTGGCTGTGTGGAATTCTTTGCGTACAATTTTTTACAACCTAGACAGTAAAAACCGCCATCACTACAAAGGTATATGATCAACCAATGAGCGTAGCCCATGCAGAATGACATACCCCGCTGTGACAAGGTGGTTGGAATCAAGTGTTTTGATATAGTTCGCTGTCATTGCAAAATCAGAATGGTACCGGGTTACGTATCAGAACAAAATGGCCCGCATATTTCCACAACCCACTTCGTAATGGTTTGCGGATTGCAGCTCGAAGACGCGGGGAAGGTAGAGGAGCAGCATAAGTTATTCCCTAACTGCCATCCAAGGCCTGTTGGGTTGTCAGAATACCGCTTAACCACTTGAGCAACGTAGTTTTTGAAAGCGCTGATGATAGTGTTGTTGGTGTAGAACAGATCGTGCGTGCTACCATGATGGAAGTTTCGGACGTAAAGATCGATTCCGCCTACAGATAAGATAGAGTAAATGTGTTGCAGGCGGAGTGATCTACGACGAAACGTACCATAGTCATTAGAGAGAAATCCTCTTTGGGAGAACTCGCCATTATCAGTGACTCCCCGATGGTCCCAAGAGGTAGTGGGCGTTGGTCTCTCAGGGTTCCAGTTATTCGTAAGCGTGCTGAGCAGGAGCAGGAGCTTGACCCGGTAGTTCTGAGCGGCGGCAACGACTTGGTCGAGTCGCTGGGATGGAGGTCTGAGTTGGGTATAGGGCGCGGGGGTATGCGAGGAGATTGCGCCGTGGCCAACCGGGGTTCTAAGGGTTGGTGGAGGAGTCGGTGTGCTGTGGGTGGTCATGAGTAGGAAAGTCAATCGTGAAAAAATGAGGCGAACTCCGTTACGCACTTCCAGCCCTCCCTTGCGCTTTTCCAGCCCTTCCTCAATCTCACAGGCTTGGGTACTACGGATGCTGGAAAGATGAACAAATTGCAATATTTGTATTTTTTCATATCGCGGACGCCGATACAGGAACATAGTCGCCTGAGAATTCGAAAACGATGGTCCTGAGGCCGAGGTCTGTAAATCTGTGGAAGGGCGGCATGGCTTGAACTTGGCTCAGTGATCGTGTTACAATCGTCACGCTGTGTTTTCCCCAGTCAAAAACACACTTCTAACCCAATCCTAACCTCGAACCACAATGACAGAAACGCCGCCAAATTGGCGTTGCCACTCATTTGACGTGTTTTACAACACTTCTCGTCGACGGTGTCCCTATCCACGCCCTTAGCACGCCCCCTCACCAACAACAAGTGCAGGAGAGGCGGATCGAGGGACTGCGATGGCGATGACTAGCTTGTACTATGGGGTGATGAAGAGGGGCTAGTTGGCTCGATTCATAAGAAACGATGGACGGGATAGGCCATCTAGGAGGGGGAGGATGTGGTTTGGTTGGGTGCAGGTGGGATGTCACCACCACGGACGACCAATCTGCACAGCTGGTAAGTCTGTCTCGGCCTCTGGATCATCTAACTTCAAGACGGTTGATACGCCTTCGCAGGCGCCATTGGCTGTCATTGTCGTCAAGCCCCATTTCCGATGGTGAGTTGTGCAACAAGTTAACAGGTGCGACGTCAGCTAACTATTTGTTTGGCAAGTTATACAGGTGGAGATTCAGTAGGCATCGAGCTGGGATATCAAACGGCTTGGATCAATCCCAGAAGCAGCAGCATCCTGTTTCACCACCCCCATCTCACCGTAAGCCCATGGTTGCGGTGTCACCTACCAACAATGCACTCACAGTACCTCTCAACACCTCCCTACGCTTCACCCCTGGTCCACCGACCGCTTCGTCCCCTGTCCCTCCGAAACGAAAGTCACAGGCGAACGACAAGCGTGCTTAGAGATTCTCCACAAAACCCCTTCCTCGCTCTCTGCTTGAGGCTGTCCCGGAATCAGGGAGCGAAGAGGTCACAAATCAGGGCACAAAAACCCCTTGAGGTGGTTGACTTTCTTGTTCAGCAACACAAAAGATCTTCTTGAGGTTGTCACCAAGAAGCAGGCAATTGAGAGTCTTTGATATGGTTAAAATACGAAAGTTCCCAAATACGACCGCTGCAACCAAATAGAATGAATTTTGTCTCTGCAGATAGTGTTTCCTTTTAATGTTTTGTGTAATCCTTGTACTTGTATCACTGCACAATGTGCACCTGCTTTCATTGAAATTCGATATTTATACAGTGCTTTGCACTGCCGTCTGCACAACAAAGTTTCAAAAATGTGTTTGTATGTGTTGTACCGTGACCTCCACAAATCGAGAAGCAACAGGCTGCTGACCATTTCAGGGATTCAAAATTCCCAATGCGCACAGATCTGGTCCTGATGCGTGACAATCTGTAACGAACATACAATACCAAACATAGTTTTCGCGATTTCAGTGTGCAGACGGCAGTGCAAAGCACTGTAACTTTCGAAGTACAGTTGGGAGGTTTTGCTGATGAACGACTAAAATTTCACGATCAGATCTAGCTGGAGATAACGGAGCGTGACGTGACTCGATCAGCCTCATTGTGATTTCAATTTATTCACAATATAGTCGATGATCGAAAACGTGAACATATTTTGAATATCATCAAGATCTATCCCGCGACTATATCGAGATGAAATTTAAAATATATTCAGCTACTAAATTTTAAATTTAGATTCCAATATATCCCGCATTTAATCAGCGACTATATTTCAACTATAAGCACTGAATAAAATGGAAACAAATCGAAGAATAAATTTTAAATAAAATCAAAATTTAAGCAGTGAATTTGAGTTTGAAGATATTCTAAATTTATTCTCAATGTATTCAAAGTTTATTCACTGAACATATAGGCCAATGCCCGCAGTGTCACACACACCGTCAGAGACTCGAGGTGCCATGTGTGAAGAAAATGTATTTTGAAGCTTTCTACCTACCACAATACGTACTTATGTATGTTAGGTGTACCATGTGCTTGCCTCGCGACATCCTTGAGGGATGTACCTCGATCACCCAAAGTGGTCGAGTGTGACATCTCGGGTCCAATATAAACACAACCAAATATAATTTTAAAAAATGCGTGGTGCAAAGCATTATGCAAAGCACTGTAAGGGTCCAATTCAGCGGCAGGCAGGTGTCGGGTTGGACCCTGTCGCCCTCCTTTTGGGAGGTGTACGAAACTAAAATTTCGTACAAGTGGTCACAGGTCACACCCTTGTGAGAATTGAATGAAATGGTACAGTACTACGCTTTTTGGCCCATTGCTACCTTTTGTTTCTGCACGTGACATCAGAACTGAATTCAACAGCTGAACGACCGACATACGCCTCTGAACGCCTTGGTTAACCATCCGAGGGGCCCCGAAGACGTATTCTTGTCAGTGGCCAATTTTTTCAGCTGCCGGTCCATTTCTTTTAACTGCTTCTCTATGACCTTCTCCACAGCTTTCTCTTCTCTAGTAGTAATACTGGAATATCGCCGATTCTTTTGGCACTCCATTTCCAAGATCTGACCCGCTTTCGTTTTGGGTACGGCCTTCCCTTCGTCGACAACTTCTTCCTGGATTTGAAGCTTAACCTCCCCTCCCTCTGTCGTCGACTCGAGCTCATGAAGAATCGAACGGACCAGCTCTTGAGCGGATTCTGGCACAGTCTCGATTTGATATGGCCTAGACCCCAGCTCTATCAAATCTTTCCAATAATTATCCTGCAGCTGGCGGAATCGCTCTTCCGCTTGTTTTCTTGGAGAACCATGTGTTGTCTCTGTTCTCGTTTCTTGTGGCCCAGCCGGAGACTCAATCTCAGACGAAGGCCACTTCGTGGTTCCTAGAACTATGCGTGGATATGCGGAATCACCACATAGGCAAGAAAACACTTCTAAGCTCCTTTTTAAAGAGCTGATCATTCTAACTTGCGTGATGTCATGAAGGTGAATGATTCCACCTAAACTTTGTTCTTTATTCTTGTACCTGATTCACAATCAAAACATCGTAAATCACTAGAGATGCAGCCATCAGTTGACCTGGCACTCACGTTCTCGCAAGCCAAATAGCAATGCGCCGTAGAATCACAGCTTCGTGGCCAGCAGTGTCATCAAAGCCGGGAGTGTCGAGTAAGATAAGACGTTTGCCTCTAAGAAGTGGTCGATCCAAACCCCTTTCTTTGACGTCAATGATGATAGGCTGGAGCTCCTTCGTCTCGGATTCCATGGTCTTTCCAACCTTTGCTACATCCCTCCCAGCGATCAAGTTGATGAACTACGTACAAAATCATATAGCAGCTCCATTAAGTACCATGGCAAGAATCTCACAGTGCTTTTGCCCGCCCCTGTGGGGCCCATAACGCTACAAGTTTAAGTGATTAGAAGGTACATACTCAATTACTTTTTGCAACGCCAACTTACGGAATAATAATATCGCCTTCATTATTAGCGTCGTGGAAATCAGGATCCGAGTCGTCGGTCATTTTGGGTTTGACTTGCGTCAACAGTCACTGTCTCGCTTAGTGCACGGCGGCGGAAAGCTTTATGAACCGTTGAACCAGAAAGAACAAGCTAGGATGGCACGGACTGTTCACCAGGCGTTCAAGTGGGGATTTGGTGAGCGCGCAAATTGCAGAATCGATCAAATAGACGCCCCCCAAACGAGGATAACATTTGTAAGAAAGCAATGTACTTTGGCAGTCTATTAATATACCTTAGTAGACGCTGAACGTCAAGTTCTTGGAATGGTCTTCTGACCACCCTGTGGCACCGAGCTAGACGTCAGATAAGCAACGTTTCGGTGTTTAAGGAGATGTATTACATGAAGACAAAGTAGAATTGTACCATATGCTGGAGACTGTTCAGCAGGCGATTTGGTGAGCACACGAGTTGCAAACAGACGCCCCACAGGCGAGGATAACATTTGTAAGAAAGCAATGTGCTTGACCTCAGCAGTCTATTAAGGTATCTCAGTAGACGCTGAAAAAGTTCATGGAATGGTCTTCTGACCACGCTCGGCGTCAGATAAGCATTTTCCAACGTTTCAGGGTTGGAAATGTGATACTAAGTTGTTGAAATGATGTTCTACTACAACAGGACCTGTGAAAGTCATGTCAGGGCCTGTGCGGACAAAATTTTGACGAAAATCCGGACAGGCCATAGGCATTGTCCGGACAAATTTTTGGAAATTTCCCCAAGTATGTGAGCCAGATGTGCGGACAAAAACAGCCCAAATTTCGATGGCCTGCACAAAAATTGGTCGAACATTGGTCAATAGCCACGTGCTACATTTCTAATTAATACGATCATAATTACTGTATAACATTTTCACCAGTTTCGACTCACGTAAACCCTCCGGACTTCTTGATGACACAGCATGGTCCTATCATTGATGTTAAGAACCCAGCTATGCTCAACGAATCGGAATGGATTGGAACGGGAGAAAGCTATCGTGAAGGGGACACAGATGGATACAGATGACGGGGGTCAATAGATACTCAAGTAAGATGCTTTACATTGATACCCTTACCTGCTTACGGCTCAGGGAGCTCTGCGCAGCGAAAAAAAAGAAATACTGCTCACTAATAGGCCTGATACCTTGTGCAGACAAAATTTGAGAAAAAGGTCGGCCTAATCCGCTGTGCGGACAACAATTTTGAATATCTGTGCCGACAAAAACCCCCAGATTCGGAGATTTTATGAGAAGTCATTTGACATGACTTTCACAGGTCCTACTACAACTTGTTACCAAATGCCAAAATACTTGAGAAGTTGACGAAAAATTGATAGCCCTTTTTTTGGACGTGCAGGTTTTGTTGATTCCTGCAGTATATTTTTGAATACTACTCCGGTTTCGAGACGGACTGATGCACCGCCTGTGGATCGTGCAATTATCTCATCAACAATCTCCCAAGCCCTCTCCCGAGTGGGCGGATCGAAAATAATGCCATTGGCACTATTGGTTAAATCCTCGTTTTTGTTGGGGCTGTAGCCGAGCTTTGTCAAGACGAGCGATGATTGATATCCGACAAGGAGCGGCAGTGCCTCTGGACTACGTTTCGCATGGCATTCCTCCAAAACTAAAAATCCACCAAAGTGAACATTGTCATTGTAATTTCTTCCTGTTTTTCAGTAACAATATATGTGATAAGGAAGTATGCTGACCTCTTCAACCAGGCGTTAACAGATATAAGTACCTCATTAGCAGGTCTATCGTCATCGATCCCAGGCGTATCGAGGAATGCGATAATATCCTCTGAGTTAGGATGAGAAATTTCCACGAGTGACGACTCCTGAGTCTCCCTCTCCATCGAATGACCGACTTGCAGGACATCTTCTCCCTTCAAGGTGTTGATAAACTTAGGGGAACGTCAACCTTCGTCTATGTAACGTCGGATCACATGGGGTGCTTACCGCGCTCTTCCCCACTCCAATCCTTCCCAAAACACTGAAAAAAGGTAAGAAATGGTCAGGATGGCAACAGTAGAGACGTACACTATCAGAAACAAGGGTTGAAGCATAGTTTTCAGCGTGTGTGATGGAGTTATGGAGGATTGCAGATGGCTGCGTCGGTTAACCGACTTACTATTGCTGTTGTCCCTTTATATAACTACGGTCCAACATTGGACCTGTTCGTTCCGGCTTGGTCGGGTTTAAGACCGTCAACTTCCGCTTTTGGGGTCCAAATCATGGGTTACGTAGAAATCAGGTTCAACTCCAAAAACTGGGCCTTAGATTAGCCAGGGAAGCCAACCCAAGTAGGATTGTGCTTTGTGCCACGCACAAATAATGCCCCATTTTTTCGCTTCAAAGCGATTCGTATCTTCTAAATCATGTCTGTAATATTCTCATTTTTGCGCCTAGATGTTCTTTCCCATTTGGACAGGAAGCCCTTTGTCATCTGACCCTTAAACAGCTAAGCTTTGAGTTGGTTTTCACCCCACTTTCGGCAATCCAGCCTCGTGTTTACCGTCAGGACGAATTTCGCGTGTCTTATAACTGCCAACCCCAAGGGAACTCGCACCATCCAAAACTCCTTCCACATTACAATGCTAAAGAATAGCAAGAAAAAATCTTGGCTTCAGCAGTGCAGAAAAGGAGATAGCCTAATGCAGGGAGGACTCCCCACCGACATCGTCATTCCGTAAGTAGGTTTGCACAATGCTGCCGTCTCCTTGATATTTAAGTCTTTTTTTAGGATCATGGGTCCGACAGGTTCCGGTAAAAGTACTGTGAGTCAGGGTAACGATTTAGCCAAAATATTTAACAAATATCATGCAGTTTATTAACAACCTCGTTGGGGAAGATGTTGTGTCCGTCAGTCAAAGCATGGAGTCTTGCACAACAGATATTACCCACATTGTCGTTGACACCCCAAACAACCCATTTTTCAATGGGAGGCGTTTGATCGTTGTCGATACTCCAGGCTTCGATGACACCAAGGGCGATGATTTAGAAATTTTAAGACGTATCGCGCTTTGGCTGGCATCTTCGTAAGGCAACCATAACCATCTCAGGACGCTATCCGTAACACCATTTTAGCTATGACGCAGGCATGAAGTTGGGCGGGGTCATCTATCTTCACGATATAACCCAACCTCGTATGGTCCGCTCAACCCGCAATAACTTTTCCGTATTTAACAAGCTATGCGGAAAGGATGCGTTTGCAAGCATCGTCCTCGGAACCACGAGATGGAGCGATATCTCTCTCATTGAAGCGCAAAATCACCTTGAAGCTTTGTCCCAAACGGTTTGGAAAGACATGATTAAGCGTGGATCAATTGTCCAGCAGGTGGACAATACTAAGGCGTCTGCGTGGTTGACCATATATCTAATCCTAGGGCGGCTACATGAGCAACAGGGCACCACTATTGGCGGTAGCTTAGAGAAATTCACGGTCCTCAAGATCCAACAAGAGATCGTCAATTTACAGAAAACGGTCTGTAGCACAGAGGCAGGACGAGCGTTGCGATCGGGACTTCAAGAGTTGCTTGTCGAACAGAAGCGCCTCAGAGACGCTGGTGAGGAGGACTTGGACGACATCAATGGGCGGATTGGGAAGACTCTACGACAGCTGGATGATCTATGTCAGCTGTCGCCTTCCTGCCGCAAGTTTCTTAAAATCTTCGGGATCGTAATCTACCTCTGAAAACACGGTAGAAACGAGTGTCTCCAGGTGATGCTCACCGCGCATCTTGGTTGCTCCTCCTACTGATTGCATGCCAGACAAATGAAGCGACCATTTCCGCTCCAATTGACGTCGACCATATTATTGAAGCAGATCTTTCATAAATGAGTTCCAAATTATCCTCCTTTTGGTTTCCTGGTTCCTTTTTGTTTTTTTTTGGTTTTTTGTTTTATGTCAAAGAGCAGTGACAGGTTTTCTACCCGTGCGCTCCTAAAGCCTTCCTTAGTCTTTTTTTTTTTTCCATCTAAAAGGAGCAACCACAGGTTTCCTACTTGTGCGCTCCTCAAAGCCTTCCCTACTCCCCTTCGAATTCCCTTTAATGCCGTCGCCGTGTTCCTGGATGAATTCGGCATGTCCACACTGATGAAGCACTTCATATGACGTCGATTGAATCTATTTTGCATAGTACTGCTTCACTTCTTGGTTGTCCCACGCCCCACCATCGCGGGGGATTCTCACAAATAACAATGATCTAAGTATGCACCCAATTCATCCACCGGGCCATGTACACGGCCAGTAAACGCAATCAGTGCCAGTCTGACTGTTGCCAATGAACATGGTCGTAATCAAGTCCTTCTTTGACCAGGTATGCATCGTGCCGCTCAACATCCATGCTTCGAGATCGGCTGAAGGCTTGACCCCCTCCAGTTTAGCAACATGTGGGAGAATTTTCGGGTGTTTACCCCAATAAAGTCGACAAGTTCCTCGTCTTTCACTCAGGGATTTTAACTTGGGACACAGAGGATCTCCGGCCGAAGGGAGAAAGCCATGCAAAAAGCTCTTGTCAAGACGTAAATGTTCGGGAACTGGTCAGTTTGAAAACGAGAGTGCATATGTTAGGGATTAGACGAAGGCATTCCAGAAGGTCTTCCACTTTCAACATTTGAAGATCTGTTCTGAATTCCTGAACTTCTCCGCCTGATTTTCTGAGAAGCGTAAGCATTGAAGGAGGTTGTGCTGAAGCCTGGAATTATGGTATGGTTAATATTCAAAGATTGCGCAAAGTGAGAAGATCGAGGCGGCGAAACTTACCGATGAGATCAGCTTGTTCAAAGTGTGAAGCATTTCCAGGTGTAGGGGCGTCATGGGGAAAAAGACCTGGAAACGTTGCTGATGCCCAATATGAAACAAACGAGGCGTGGGCATCGCGACAGTAGTAGGCCCACTGCGGCCTGCCTTGTACCCGAAAACGCCAGCTACGGACTCAGGTAAACATTCTTTTGTTCAGCTCCGTAAGATGCGCCCAAGGAACTGGAAGCTGGAGGCAATCGTTTTGGAAAAACATTAGAGCCAGACTCCGAAGTGTGGGTTGAGTATGGGTGCCCGAAATATGTTGTATTCCGACACTGGGAATCCGATCGCCGACGAGTCAAGGAATCAAATCCACGGATTCTAATGGAAGACCTTGTAAGGACTAAATGCGCCAAAAAGTGACCTGGCACATCTACAGCAACATTCCTCTAACGCCGGGTAAAAGGAAGACGTGAAGAATCACCGTAGTAACGTGTGCTGCCGGAGTGTGAGGTTGTTGCGTGCGATCTGTGGGAATTCAGTTGACGAATATCGCATTCTCCGGGCTTGAGCGGCCAATGGAAGGTAGGGATTAACAGCCCGTCGTGCTCGTTTCAGAATGGCCTCGGTCCGTTCAATCTTGGTTCAACCTCAACCTTCAATTTTCCGAAAAGGAGAAGTCAAAAATTTCTACTATGTCTTCGTCCGAGGGGACATGGGTATTGTAAGATCTCGCAAAGGGCAACGCCAGAGACGATGGTGAAGGAGAGAATGAGTCCGGCAAAATGGCTTGAGGACCAGGTCTACACTTGACACGTGCCATCAAGGTCCACAGGTCCTCCAACGTCAAGGACTCAATCACACTGATCACCACGACTCTTACAGAGCCATCTCCGACCCCCTCTGCAACGGCTGCGATATTCTTAAGGCTCTTTAAAGGCCAAAGGACGACGAAGGACCCATATAATCTCACAAACGATCACTACCTTTTCACGAAAATGCCACCAAAAGCTAAACAGGCGTCAGGCTCGAGTAACAAGGTCAAAGATGACAAGGTGATATCCTTCTCATGCCATCCCAGAATGAACATCTCACTCACCAACGATGCACATAGACTTTTGGGATGAAAAATGTCAGTTTTCACCATTAAAAGTTGCGTCTGACTCAAGACGCACGAGCACAGAAAAACAAATCTGCGAAAGTGAAAGCAGAGGTAGCTAAGCTGCAGGCGCAAGCCGCCATGACGGGCAAATCGCGCGAAGCCCTGGAAAAGGAGAAAGAGAAAGCCTTGCGCGCAAAGGCCAAAGCCGACGAGGAGAAGCGGGCCAAGGAGGAAGCGGCCCTGCTGAAGCCCGTACAGACGCAGAAGGTGCCGTTCGGTGTTGACCCAAAGACGGTGCTGTGCGCGTTTTATAAGGCTGGCAACTGTGAGAAGGGGAACAAGTGCAAATTCAGTCACGATCTGAATGTAGGCAGGAAGGTGGAGAAGAAGAACTTGTATGAGGATAGCCGAGAGGAGAAGCTGGAGGATACGATGGAGAATTGGGACGAAGAAAAGTTGAGGAGCGTCGTGCTCTCAAAAGCGGGCAACCCACGGACTACGACTGATGTGTGTTTTTCTCCTTGTCTTTCCTTTATCAATGTTCTTATTCACCCTATGCTAGATCGTATGCAAACACTTCATCCAAGCCATCGAGTCACAAAAGTTTGGGTGGTTCTGGGAATGCCCTAATGGCGAGAACTGCCAGTACCGCCATGCACTACCGCCAGGCTTCGTCCTGAAATCGCAGAAGAAAGCTGCTGAGGATGCAGCCAAGGCGAAGGTCATAAGTCTGGAAGAGTTCTTGGAGGTTGAGGTTCGTCATTCCCAATGGTCCCCAATAAACTACGTTTGCTAAGTTCTTTACAGCGACATAAATTGGGGTCCAATCTCACACCTGTGACACCTGAAACGTTTGCGAAATGGAAGAAGACACGCATGGACAAGAAAGAAGCTGAGACTGAGGCGATGAAGAAGGCTAAGGAAGCTCAAAGTACAGCAGGCAAGAGCAGCGGCATGAGCGGTAGAGACCTGGTATGTTCATTTACTTGGCCCACCTACATATCTGCATGGCATGCTGACTGCCCTTGCGCGCAGTTCCAATATAACCCAGAATGGTTCGAAGACGAAGACGAGGGTGACGCCTCGGACGACTGGGATCTCGCGAAGTACAGACGCGAGAAAGAAGCAGAAGATTTGGCCGAGGAGGAACTCCGGATCGCTAACCTAGCGTTGCAGAACGGATTCCTCGACGGTGAAGCGGCAGGAAGCGGTGGCGGCAGGGGGTGAGCTCAAGCTCACCTAGCATATGACTATCACTACCAGCATCATCGATGAGATCCTCATCATCATAAGTGCCACTCAACCAAACCATGAGTAATTACGAGGCTCTCATACTTTGAGAAACGAAACTGATGTACAATCGATTTGTCGGATTGACCCTTAAACAATAAGGATACTACTGGACGGAGCACAGTGGTATTTTGAGCCCTACACGTCCATAACATACAATCAGTCAGTTTTCTTCGTCGCTGCCGTAGTCCCCTAGATTGAGGCCCGTTGTCGGAGGACGTGGGGGTGCTTTGGGCTGAGGAGGAACAAAGCCATTACGTTTTCGAATCTCGGCAAAGTACTTCAGACCCTCCAATGTATCCGCATTTAATAGCCCCATCGGCTGCGGCTGCGGCTCTTCTCGTAGAGGTGGAGGTGATGACAGTGATTGTTCAGAATGGGGTGATCCACGCTCGATCTCCAGCCTTCTTCTTTTCGCTCCAGGTTCAGCCCCTTCATCGGCATCCTGCATGTCCTCATCGTCGAGAACATCGCCGTCCTCCAGTGCTCGCACAGACCTCATGGCATCAACGACGCGGGGGTCCATGCGAGCTCTGATCGCTTCCTGGCCCAAGTCCTCCAACCTCCTCTTCTCCGCGACTTGTTGGACAGGATTTGGGTCCTCCGTCGCCCAACGAACGTTAAGGATCTCGTCGTTGTCCAGAGACTGACATGCCATGGCCTCCTTGGCGAATTGCGCATGGAACTCAGACTCGTAGGTCACGAAAGCGACACTGCGGTATTGCAGTACGCGGACTGGAAAGGAAGATGGGGCATCAGAAACTGTATTCAGTGTCACGCTGTTCGCAATGACTCACTCCTCTCAATCTTCCCCCACTCCCTGAAATGCCTCGTCACCATCTCCTCCGTCTCCTGTCCATTCCCAGTCTCCTTGATCCGTCCAACATACAACGTCCGGTTCTGCCGGTTAAAGCTTCCAACACCACCCATATCATCGCGATAGTCCGCAAACTTGTCTCGCGCAAAACAGTCTTTCGAACTGTCAGGCATCGCATCGTTAGGATCAGGCAGGGTATGCCGATACTCGCATTCCCAGCCGTAGGGACAGCACCCTCTCGAGAAGAAGAGACATATGTATTTCATCCCAGTTGTATTGGCTCGAGTGAGTCCCTGGTCGCGCTTGACGTTGCATCTCGACTGGGACTTCGTTTTACTTCATCCTCTTGTTAGCATCTGGTCGTTTTGAAGACAAATAAACCAAATACTTTGAATAACTATCCTCTCTATCACCCCCAGCCCATTTGTTATACCAGATATCTAAGTGCCAACCGAGTCAGAATATAGTCCTGAATTCTCCAGCAGCGGTGAACGCACTGTACTCTTTGCCTGTCTGTGGTGTTTCGCTTTTGACAACGTCGCCCGGCTTCACCTGCTTTCTCGCAGGCTTGAGCCTCTTTTTGGTGCTCTTGGGGACGGGGGCGACGTCGAGCTGGGGTTCTATTTCGTCGGAGGTCATTGTGGTTGAGAGTCAGAGATCCGTCACCGGTCACGTCGCGTCACACCCATCTTGACTCTTTTCCACACATGAAGGTCGTTTCCAATGGCAAGTCAATCTTACTTGCCAGTTCCTTCAAAATTCTCGGATAGGTACTCGGGGTCAACGCCGATTTGTTCTTTTTAGGCAGTCTTCTCCTCAAATTTGTTGGGTACCGCTACAGATTCACCAACACCCCCGTTTCGTTAAAATCGGGTGGCAATGGGGATTGCAGTCGGAAGCCTAAGGCCTCAAACCTCCTTATACGTTCCCTTCGATCCAGACCCCAAGTCCGTGCTTGACTACCATCCAAGATTAGGGCTGGCACACAATCTGCACAAAGTTAACCCTAATTTAAACAACTCAATCTATATCGAACCGAGGACAACAGCCTTGGACGCAGATCTCTTGTAAATTCTGTCTCTGCCTTTATCATGGATGGCCCTGGATGGCCTTGCTCGCAGGTTCCGCATCTCCCATTCGTCACACCCCACTTCGATCGTCGGAACAGAATTCCGAACGACCTTTCCCAGCCTTTCCCGCCTGACCCCCGTGATCCGGAAGCGGGCTAAATCTGAACGCTCTTGCAATTATGACCAGTCCAACTTACCCGTCTAGTGATACCCCCTTCGATACATATCCGCGACACGCGAGCGCTTCCGCCCGAAGCAATTCAAGACACCACCCTTGTGCTATAAAATCCTCGCTATAAATGCGGGTAACCTGCTAGCCAAACTTTAAAAGCCACCCTCGTCTTTTTTCTTCCCTACATGCTGCGCAACAACACCTCCACTCAACTGAGCTCTTTGACTGAGTGGTCCGTCCAACATATTCAGCACATTTTCGAGTCAACAAGCGACGAAGCGGCACTGCGCGCAGTCGAGAACACATTTTCCGACGATCTAATCGCGACTGTCAATGGCGCCCGAATAAACCAACAAGGGATTAAACACCATGTCCTTGCTCTGCGTCAGTCACCCTCGAGAGGTGGGCTCAAGGTTTACTGGCAGCACACTGTCGAAGCGTCTCGAGACCCGACGACCAACCGAGTAAGTTGAGAGATGCTTCTGACGGTCAATTACATTTATTCTGTTATAATCCAGGATGGATCATTCGGCGGCGTATATATCATTCGTGGTATTCAAAAGGTACTTCCAGGAAACGCGTACCCAACAGAGTTTGAGAGGCATAAAACTGTAACAGCTAGGTGAGGTTTCAAGGTTGTGTAAAAAGAAGAGGCACTGATTTACCCTCACGAAAGCATTGAATCCCAGTCGCCAGACTCAGCAATAGACAGTCGCAAAATCGTCAATCTCGTATTTGTCGCATCAGATGTGCGAGTAGTTCGTCAGTCGGCATTGTAGGGAACATGGTGCATAAAAGACAGGGAATGCGAAGCTATTAACTAAGTAACTCCGGAAAATGTGCTATCGCTACTTCGGAAGATCAAAAACATCGTATGGTGCTGAACGAACCAAGAAAATCAAAAGGGCGGTTCTGCCGTTCAGGCTCCCTCAGTTTGGAATAATCTGAAAAGCAAGGCTTATGAACCGTCATCAGAAGGGAATAAATGTTCTTACCTCTACCTACTGTACTCCAATCCACGGCAAAATGGGTGGTGGCGGTGGAGGAGGCCGGTAGGTTAGGTCAGTGCGTAAATCTATCTTGGGAGAGGGTCTTAATTTCTCATATATGTCAAGTTGAGGCGAGCGGAGGAAAAGAGCCCCCAGCCGCTGTAACCTTCCAAATTTTTCAATTGCAGGATGCATGCGACCCTCGACGAAAGTCAACAACTTTTCAGCAGAGAATATTACATTCAAAGTCCTCTAATAAAGGACACAGATATTCCAGCTTGGTGTTCGACGGAGTGAGAAGGTCAAGCGGATCGTCCTCAACACATGCGAAGAAATGGAACCGGTCAAATATATGGGGAGGATGAAAGTTCTCGGCAAGGTTCCTAAGATGGAGTGTTCTAACGTTTGGCGCCAGCCGTAATGAGTCATGAAGATCTTGAGTTATCTCATTCCATGCGGATCTATAGCTAGAGTTTTAATATGGTTCCTAACTTGACAAAGGAGTTTTAGGTGTCACTGTGAGGGCGTGAAGGGGCGTGACCCTTTGAATTCCACATGTCGTGCAGCAGGAAGTTTTAAGTACCGGAAAATCGCAGTGGTCAAGGGTTGAGCAAGTCATTTTTCTGCATTCAGAGCGCCTCTCCATTCACGTTGAAAATCGCCTAGGTGAGAATCGGGCAACCATTGAAGCTGCGGTTTGTAAGCAATGGACATTTTGCTAAAATCGATAAAGTCTTTTTGGCGGTGGATCCTGGCTTCTCCGCAAAAGAGTACATGTCTGGCATCAGAGAAAAAACATAGTGAGCTGACCCCATGGAACAGGGAGGCTTGGTTTGAGATCAGGAGCGCATATCAGAGTAAATTTTCGGAGTCGAGGGGCTTGCAAAAATTCGCTTGTGTTCCAGGAAAGTTCTGTAGGATCTTGCACGCCAAAATATTTGGAGTCAATATTTATGGATTCAAGAGCGGTATCTCCTCGAGAGTCAGTTATTTAATGTCGACGAAGGCAGAAGCATCTGCCCGAAATTCGACTTCTTTCCATCGCCGACTGAGCGGAAGGATCTCGTTTACCGCAAAACCAAATGCATACCCGTCTACTTCCGGCCGTCCGGGAATATGTGGACCAATTGGTAATTCAACAGATGTGTAAAGAGGAAGGTCGCCCGACCTGTGGAGCCATTTTCGAATGGCTTCGCCTGCTCGATGCGATGAACAATGATTGATGAAACGTATATGGCGCGGTTGGCGAGCAATGTGAATTCTGGCCCAAGGCCAAGGGATAGACAAGGCGACGGTTCTCCAGGAGGTGCAAACGCGACGCGGAAAAAGAGGCGCCTCTCTGCAGCTCATGACAGGATTTCAGTGCGCCGCGAGGCAGTGAAGAAAAATTTCCGACGAGTCGCCCAGAACATCTCTTGGTAAATGATGAATGTGTGGTAGAAAAGCATCGTAGCCAAGTATCGCATCCTGGACAGCCTGACGATTCTGGAGTATCTCTCAGTTTCCTTTCAGCCTGCAATATATCACCGTCGAGGAGTGACAGTTTGATCAAGTCTCGTTTCATAAGCTCTCTGACTTCTTCTCTGGAGAACTCGGTGTGAAATTGAAGGGATCTACTAACGTTGAATGAAACGATTGAAGTTGATGTTCATGTGATACCTTGCAGCATGACTCCCAGACGTTCCGTCGATTCAACAAATTTCGACCTCTCTTTAACTTGAGAGTTGGACTGCAAGAATGGAGGTAAAAAATCTTGCAAACCGATCCTCGTAGAATGCTCATCTTCTAATTGTCTTCTTAGCAAGAGCTTTTGCTTTCGGAGTCTGCTTCAATTGCTTGAAGGTTTGTTGAAGGTACGAATTGGGTACGAAGCAAATGCGGTCCATGTCACGCGACCAGCGAAGTTGCGTTGTTTGCCACTCCCCTCGAGGATCATCAAAGTCATGATTCCGATTGTTTTTTTGTCAACCTTCAATGGATGTTGACAATCATTTCACGTTGAACGATGTAAGTCTCATTACAGCCATGTGCGGAACTTAGGGCGCGACCCGTTTTTTTTTTTCGCCAAATAAACAAACAAATTTATAGGGTTCCAGAATATTTTCAACGCAGCGCGCTCAAATGAATTCCGTTAGGCTTGAAAATAGAACCATTCGACGCAGATTTTGAATCTGCATCTATGAGTATATAATTTTTCAGTGCGAGGAAAGATTGAACGTGTAATTATGTACATGACCAAACTATAAGAATGGCGGACGTAGCAGCCTCCAGCCTCAATTCTCGTCCGCCCTGTCTGCCCGTTGAGCTTTATATACATTCGTCATGCTGCCGCCCCCTTCAATCAACCTAAGCCATGTCACGGGCTGCAGGGCTTGAGTGGGACTGGCCACGTCTGCTCTCCTGGAAATATTGATCAAGCAGGATCAAGCACCAATAAGCTTACCATAATGGCCCTTCCTCCATAAACTTGACCTGAGGGGTTGGGCTGCCCAAAAGATGCATTGTACGGAAGGGGAACATTGAGGTGTGGACCTGTGTGGACGCTGTGTATCGAACGTCGTTTCCGACGGTAACAGTCGTTATTTCATGCATTAAATGGATCATAGGCATATCGACGTGTGCAGATTTGAAATCGGCGTCGAAAGAATCTAATTTCAAGTTGAATGGGGGACATTTGAGTGTGCTACGAAGAAAATACTTTGCGACTACATAAATTTGTTTGTTTATTTGGCGAAAAAAAAAAAACGGGCCGCGCCCTATGTTCCGCACATGGCTGTAAGATGTTATGTATAAGCCCTGATTGATGATATGTAAGTATGTCACGAAGGGCGCAGACGTGTCTTCGACGTCGATGGGCTACTTGATTTGCAGCGAAGTTGGCATAGTCTAAGTATCTGACCCCTCGCGATATTCTGCTTCTTGTTCTTCATAATATATAGCTCCTTCATCTTGCGAACGTCGTCGGAATTTGATTGATAGGATGCAGTTTTTCCCCCACTCATGGGTTCCTCCATGGATGAACAGAGGCTGTCGAGCAGTTCGAGGTCATGGAAATCTGCAAGGTGAAAAAGGCGGATGGAGGCCGCTGATCCAGAGGAACGGCGGGACCTGATCGCAGCGCACTGGTATCTCGACAAAGCACCATATGAATAGAATGGAAATGGAATGCGTTACCGTCTAGCTTTGTACGGAAGTCGAAAAGTGGCGGAGGGTGTACCCAAGCAGAATTTTTGACCCCAAAGATTGAGGTTTTCATTTGATTTGGCATACCAGTATGATACCACATTGACTGGATCCTTTACAGGGAAGAAACGGGGATGCACAGTCTTACTCCGGTGGTGGCGCCTGAAACATTGCAAGATGGAGGAAGAATACGGAGGCTGAGGCACGCCTGCACAACTCAAATCGGAGTAAAAAAAAATCAGTGCCAGTGGGTTGAGTTAGGAACGCGTTTGGGAGACATCAAAACTAAGCGCTGGTGAAATTTTGTTCGTGCGCTTAAAGGAGAAAGGTTTTTGACCTTGGACGCCAGATATTTGTTGGGTAGGGGTTTGAGCACTTCGATGTCTCTTTCAAATTTAACCACGTCTTAGACTGCGACCGGGTCGGGTCATTGAGGTCGTGAGGGATGCGCATTAAAATGCAAACATCAAGACGGGAATGTTGAAAAGAGCTATTTTTGAACATACTCAAGGTTCCGCTTCAAGCTTCAAAAATAAGTGTTTCAACAAAGGTGAATTACTACCCATCCCTCCTCAACTGCACTAACAGGCGCTGTCTTTCAAAATAGGCTCTACGTTTCCCTGTCTAATAGACAAATTGAAGCCGGAAGTCGCTTTATCTACCCGTTTGGTCTGTATCAGGCTATTATCAGCCTTTATTTCCTTCGAGCCATCGGGAACTTTTCGAGGGCCGGGCACCACATCAGCAAGGCGGTAATATGATGGCCGTACGTAGTATACTACACGGAATTAGACCACTTACTGCAATGGCAATAGACTTACAGTCTCACTCCTTGGATGCTTTAGTGTCGTCTGCGATGCCAAGTCATAGCAATCCTCCCTGGTCCACGGGTCTGGATTTGTTTCTTTTCGTGTCCCTTGAAGTTGAAGGGATCTCTGCACTTGTGACATGGCCTCGTTTTCCACTTAATTTCAGAAATGCCAGCAGGTTTTCTTTGCGGGTTCGTGCGGCGGCCATCTTCAACACACTGCGTCTCAGCGCTCAGCTTTTCAATGCTCGTTCCTGTTTCATCCCGATCTCCGTTGTATTCTATTGCGCTGATGTGGCCCCAACTGAGCTACTCGACTACTACATAAACTACACAAACTCGGCGCCAATAGTTCCGCCTCAGACCCTCTGACCGCGCTTGAAGTCTCAAAGCGGGCTCAAAGGATCCAAATCAACTCGGAGCAGAGGGGTGCATGTCTTCATTTCGAAGGTATGATGGAAGTACCTGCCACACGTAAGTCGCTCCGTTGTCCATGTTATCTGGACAATTTAAATACACGGTGGGGGCGCACCTGAATTCTTTAATCCCTGAAGATTGCATAGCATCGCATTCAGTAGCGTCACCAGTATTGTTGTGAAGTGGCGCCCATCCGATCGTTGTATGTACAGATCAGCTCGTTCCAGGCACCCTAACTCGGAACCTGCAGAAGCGCTACCAAAAAAAAACTTCACGTTGTATTTATTCGCCTCGGTGGTGCATGTGGTTCTCCACCCTGGAAAGCTTCTTTTAATTTCGGGAATGTGCCGAGATTCAACTAGCCAGAAACCGTAAGGGCGCATAGGTATAAAGGCATAGGTCTCGAATTCACCCCCTTGCAGCCCCTCTCACTGGCGTCCCAGATCAAAGACAAGACCACACCCCCTACTTGCCTAGCTTCTTCTACACCGCCCAACCAACGTAACGCAATGCACTTTTCAATACGCAGTGTTAAATCCATCTTCAGCCCCGTCTCGGGCTCGACATCAATAAACCTTTATCCCTCCCCTTCCATCACACCATCCGATGCTACCGTCGTCGACGTCAATCCTGTAGCGGAGCGATACAGTTTGTCCCAAGGCTTCGGAACTATCTCCTTCCAAGCCAAGCCACCGAAGACTCGACGAGAGCCCTCCTTTACCTATGTCACAATACCCAGCATACCCGGGGTGAGTCTTACCGAGGGGCGAGTGCGAGATACGAGAATTGACCCTATGTCCAATTTCAGTATTGTTTTTGAATTCAAGGCAGCTGATATCCAGATTCACCTTGCGAGTCAACGAGGGCTTCAAGCTTGAAACTTGAAGCCCTCTCTCCAGATGGATCCAAGGCTTCGCGCATGACATCTGTTCCTGTGGCATCATTCAGACGGACACTTCACTTTCGCGCAGCGGAATGTACCTACTATCCTTCACATTATATTTCCCTTGTATTCAACTCTTCGATGATGTCATGTTCCATATTCTTGCAATTGCGACTGAGATTCAGACATTGTCTCTAACCGCGAACGACCAGCCACCGTCAAAACAAAAGGAACCCCCAGATGAACTTCTTAGTCGCCGCGGCCGCCCGCCGAAGGGTCAAGAAACAACGAGCGAATTCCGAGTCTGCGCAGTCCACGTCGGATCCGCAAGCAGAGAATCAAACAGAGGGGCAGGACATAAAAAGTTCAATAGGAGTCGAGAACCACCATACAGGGGTAAAGAGTGCTGGAGAGGGGTCGCAGACACCAGGCGAGACAAAGAACGCCAAAATGGCTCGTCAAGATGGCAGGCGGAAGCGAGCGGGACCCATCAGAAAGTTGATGCATGAGATGGCAGAAAAAAGTACCAAAGCTCAAGACAATTGATTCGAGAGGGAGGGGGGTGTATACTCCAGTAGCAACTGGGGCTGTTGAAGAATCAAGGGAGGGCAAACGCCCGGGCCAAGTTTGCTCGTTGTCAATGAACGTGCCTGCCACTTTTATCATCGTTGGAAAGAGGAAGGCGAAAGAGGTGCAAGGATCTTACTCAATGAAAGAGTGATCTTCGCAAGGACATCGGATTCCGTGGCGATTTGGGCCCCTTAAACTTGCCACTTAGTACTTTAGAATGTTATCAGAACTCGTCCACCGAAATGACGAGGGAAAAATCACTCACTCATGGACACCCGTGTTGCGATCATATAGCTGCCTCTACAGCGACATGGTGCCTCTCACCTCCCAATACCGTCTCCCGTTCTACCGCCGCAGTACACTCCTTCACGCGCCGACGGACGCGGCAGATGAGCATCGTCTTCTGGGTGAATAAAATTGGAGATTTTAGCTGTGCTGGTACTTGTTGCGGCTTATGGATTTGAAAACGCTACCATGCTGCGCCGTCCTCCAGTGGTCGTTGGTAGTTGAGTAGAATTTTCATACGTTACGGACTCGCAGCTTCAAGGGTTCGTTCCGGCGTATAGTAGGAGGTGAATGAGGTGGAAGATGAACGGGTCATGAACGGAGATCCTGAACCACTTCGAACGAGTGTACTCCCTGAGGGACAAACTCGGAGAGTAGTGAAGGTCGTGTTACAAGGGTTGGATATGCAAGGTGTCCCACTCCCGCTCGCTTTCTTCCCCCTGTTGACTTCTGAAGCGTTCCAAGCGTCCAAAAGAAACGATACGCAGCGAGAGCATTCTCTTTCGAACCATTTCAGGAGAGAAGATTCTCGGTGAGAGTGTAGGCATCATATTGAGATGTAGTGTACTGAGGGCCGATAGGATGGGAGTTCGTGGTCGTTCTGCAGGGAACGAAAGACAGTCTGGTAAATGTGTGAGATTGAAGAAATAGTAATCTTCCCCATTACTACTGAGTTGAAGACTTGAAGTGGAACAACTGAGTCCTTCGACGTTGAACGCGTTGAACGTTCAGAACGTTGATGCATGATAGCTGAGTAAAATTTGGTGGCGACCGGCGATCATGGGACTGGACTTTCCCCCAGAGGAGTTGTGCGCATCTAAGCCTCAAGTTGGCCTCAAGGGGAAGAAGCTCTATTATGTACCTACACTGTCCTACAGACGCTTGAACAGAGCCATAAAACAACGACTTTTCGACACTCAGGTGAAACCCAATAACCGAGACAACCCAGGGAGACTTCTTGAACTGAAGGTACGCCAGGCTCATAATTCGACGTTCAACTGAGTTATCATTTTTTATGTATTGGATTTCGCAGGTTCATTGCCGCAATGTCAACACTGAAGGAACAGCGGCATTGCGTTGGCATTTCTTCAATTTGGATCGCCATCCCAGAACCGGGAACGATCGTTGACGAACGAGCCCCAAGCACGCCGTTCCATTTTCAACTGTAACGTCACTTTCGACTTCCCGCAAGTCTGCCCCTCTTCTCGCACCCTCAACAACTCTGGCTGCGGCCTCTTCCCAGCCACTATTTCTCTTCGCTGCTTAATCTCGTACGCGCAGTAAATCCGAAGCGGCTGTCGAGCCAACCACATGGGACTCGGAGCTCATACAGCTGCAGGAAAATAGTGCACACTCTAGCCGAGGACAGGGGGAAAAGTCAACATGGACGACGTTTTTCCCCGCTCACAACAGTATGAGACTCCATGACTAGGGCATCAAATTCAATGAACGAATTCACCTTTCGGGATAGTTCTACGCCCAACTCGATAGAGGACGCTGGCGGGTTCCTCTCTCCGATCATCCAAGTCAAAGTTGGACTCGGGTCGTCCCTCCCATAGACAATCTCGCTCAGAAGACATTAGTTCCTCGCCCATTACACAACACCACCTCCCGCAGTCTCACACTCAACGCTGAGCTACCACCCCACTCCTAGCCCCCCTCTTACGGATTTCTTTTGCAGCCGCCTGTCAGAGCTATGGTGGTATACTCCTACGATCTCGATGAACGTACCCTTGAAAGGTGTACCTGGAGATGGGAAGGGAATCAGCAATTTCAACAACGATAGTGCATGAAATCCTCACCCCACTCATTCTGGTATTTTGACAGACAACCACGTGACCCCCTGACTGTCCTTTGAACAACTGGCACCTCATCGCTTACGCCTTTCCTTCAACCCAGCTTTGTTGTATAAGCCGATTCCTTACGAATGGTATTGTTTCAAGGTCAATTCGAAGCATGGATTACTCTAGATAGGCCCGATGGAGCGAAGAGGGAAGAATACGGTGTTGAGGTTGACGAACAAAGAAAACTGGTGACTTGTTGGATCGCGTCGGAAGTGGGGAAGGTACGCCCCTCACACATTCTTAAACCTACCACCCATGCTAGATAATCTTTCCAGACGTTTCAGGTTTGCTGGAAGTCTCTAATGCCAACTTCATTCCACTGTGAAGGAGAGCTTTTTCTTGATGGCCACTGGGTTTCGGGCAAAATTAGCTTTGCGCATGATGATTTTTCGACAATCGTACACCACTACTACTTGACTTCATCAACAACTGCGCGACCTTTTATGTTCTCGTCCTTTGAGGTCACAGGTGTGATTATTTTTGCCATAATCTTTCGACTACTGATAGCCATCAGACGATGATGTATATCTCTCAACCAATTACTCTGAAGATGTTGGGGAGATCCGACTGAAACTCAACCAAATCAAACTTGGCGAAATGATGGTACCCTGTCGACAGTTGAACCCACCCCCCATGGACAGAAAGGTTCATGAACGTTCAAAGAAAATGATGGCGCACAGGGTCGGGTTAGTGGGTTGCAATGCAATCTATGCCCCCTTCATTGACTGTTCCGTTTCAAGGTTTGGGGAGGAGATGGCTACTTCGACCAAATGGCAAAAGACATTCTACATTGAGACGCTTGTAACATTCGTGTTTAAATACAGGAATCTCGGCAAGTTGTATCCGACCTATCTATCAACAGTTACAGTTCTGATCGCTATTTTTTGGCTAGCTATGCTCAAAGCGATTGGTGTTGTTCAGTCATCGCCGGAACCCCGACTTCAAGCGCTCGAGCCCCCGAGGGTACCCAGACGTCCAGTAGAGCAGGAATATTGTCAAGACGGCGAGGACGATGAGGACGATGAAGAGGAGAAGGTCTTGTTGGTGAGCACATTTACTCGACACCCCCTCATTACCCCAGCGAAGTATTTATCTTCCATCATACTCCAGGCCAAGCTCGCAGAAGTACGTGCTAAGCGAGAGAAAAGGGATCCACACCGCTCACGGAAGAAAGTAAAGAAAGAAGATACACCCGTCGAGATGAACTTCAACAATTTGCCTGGAGGCATCATCGATCTCACATATGTATCAGGTTGGGAGACTTTAGAGGCATGATTGGCATTCCATGCTAACGTTTTTAATCAAATAATGCAATGATACATAGTACGCGTCAGGTGGACCCCCTTTTTCGATTCTAATTTTCCCTTTATCGTTGATCTGGAGCCAGACCTTAATAACGGCTATGGATAGGATGGCGAATATTTTACAAAAGAATACGACTTCTGATTTATCTGATACCCTGTTTGTCGGGATATATCACTAGATATCACTGGTGGTTTTATGCGATGCCCGTTTGACTCTTTCGTTGACTGTTAAGAGATGCAACAGTGAAGGCAAACAGGTGTGAAGTTTGAAGACATAGCTCCAAAATTGCGCGCCTTCTAGACTTGGTAACGCGTGTATATAGTGGGGATCGAGCGAGCAACTTTGATCCAACAATAGCACTCTAATCAGTAGAGTGCTCTCGATCACTTCATCTACCTATCTACTAATATTATCAGCAACAGGGTGTGTAAACTAATACCGTCAGCTGACGCCAATTACAAAGTTGATTCCTAAGCAAGCGCCAGCGACTTACCAACCTCATCAGGATGATGCAATTCGGCTATCCTTGTGCTTCTCTGCTACCAAAATGGTGTAATTCGTCGAATCATGAGGAAACATAAGTAGCCTCAAAACATCGTAAAGTCCTTACCTTCCTACACCACTGTTTTTCAAGCTTACTCCTCTCGACTGTTTAGCAACAAGCTATGTCCACACAACAGAAAGCCCTTTTAGTCCCAGCAAAGTTTGCCGACTTCGTCGTTGGATCAAAGTCCATTCCCAAGCCAGGTCCCGGAGAGCTTCTGGTCAAAATCCGCTCAACCGCGCTCAACCCATTCGATTGGAAGGTCCACAAATACGGCATCTTCGTTGAGGAGTTCCCCGCAGTCCTGGGGTCTGACCTTGCAGGAGATGTTGAGGAGGTCGGGGAAGGCGTTACCACCTTTGTAAAGGGAGATCGAGTGTGCGTCGTTTTCTATTTACTCCAGCAGCTGCGTATTCACAACACTGAATGTAGCTTCGCTCAAGGTCAATACCAGTCGGATTGGGCAACTTTCCAGCAGTATGCGAAGACCAACGCAGCTACCACAAGCAAGGTTCGCTTTCCAACACATCTTAATTTTACGGTTCATTGAGGTTTATTATTTAGATCCCTTCGAAGTTTTCACACGACGATGTTGCGACGGTCCCTGTCGCACTCTCAGCGGCGTATGTAGGCCTCTACGGCAGTAACCCAGGTGCAGCCTTTGATGCACCTGTCTCTGCGTCGGCCGTCGGCAAGTACGCCAACACACCTTTGATCGTTTTGGGAGGCTCAAGCAGCGTCGGGCGATACGGTATGTCAATTCTCGCTGTCTAGTCGTACATTTCCCTTTCTTACGCAATATCCAGTCATTCAGCTTGCCAAATACTCTGGTTTCTATCCCATTATCACCACCTCTTCCCTCAAACATGCCGACGAACTCAAATCCCTTGGTGCGACACACGTCATTGACCGCAACACGTCTGTTGTCGCAGAAGTCAGAAAACTTACTGACAAGCCCATTTTGACCGTGTACGATGCCATCTCGAGTACAGATACCCAACAGGCCGGCATCGATGTCTTGGCGGCCGGAGGGAAGCTCGTCATAGTGCTGCCCCCTAGTGTGAAAGCGGAGGGCAAGGAGATCATCCATATTATGGGATTGGCGTCGCTGCATCCCGAGCTTTTGACATCCCTTTATGGGAAGGACGTGTATGGATTCTTGGAGCAAGGCGTTCTTAAGGTCTGTCTACAACCTCGGTGATTCTGGGACAACGAGTGACTGACGATGTTTTATCTCAGCCCAGCCACTTAGAAATTGTTGGCGGCCTCGCAGCAATCCCTGAGGGTCTAAACCGGTTGCAGAACAATCAAGTGTCGAATAAGAAGCTCGTTGCCCACCCACAAGATTAAAGGAATTCTCTAGTAATTGACTTTGTGTTGTAGATTAAGATTGTATATTGAATTTCGATGATGACTTGGCAGCCGAAGATGTTGACAACGTGAAGTTGGCCTGTGCCTGAGAGATTCTCAATCTTGAACTCAACTGGCGTGATGCAAAATGTCTGTGCAATGTCCAGTGCATACTTGTAATTGTTACTTAGACACGGTCGGACAGACAATTGGTGCTTTAGCTTACTTGGCTCAAGGCGGCCCTGAAGTACAACCGTCTACATACCTCCGCCTACCTCCGCCGACCGAAACACCTGCCAAGACTTGAAGGCAAGCTGATATCTCTTCAGTTTCTGTTAAGATGGTGCAATCGGCCGAAATTCGACAAACAGCTGCGAAGAAACTTACAAAAAGATCGAACATTCCGAACATTCGTGTCCCATAACAACCCATCTGACTCCATTGACGTTGTACATGGCCACCGAACAGAAAGCGCTCTTACTCCAAGCAAAGTTCGCAGACTTCGTGGTCGGACCCAAATCAATTCCCAAGCCAGGTCCTGGAGAGCTCCTGGTCAAAGTCCACTCAACGTCGCTCAACCCAGTCGACTGGAAGATCCACAAGTATGGATTTCTTGTCGAGAACTTCCCCGCCGTCCTTGGGATTGATCTTGCAGGAGATGTAGAAGAAGTAGGGGAAGGAGTCACCGACTTCGTGAAGGGAGATAGAGTGTACGTCGTTTTTCTCCCTCTGCCAGTACTGGCTGCCCACTCTGATACGGACATAGTTTCGCGAAAGGTGACTACAAGCCGGAATGGGCGAGTTTTCAACAATACACCAAGACCGTTGCCACTGCCACAAGCAAGGTATAACTTTTGATATTTCTCAGAATCGCGTTTTTCTGATGTTTGTCGGCTAGATCCCCTCTAAATTCTCTTATGACGACGCCGCGACTATTCCCGGTGCCCTTTCAGCTGCATACTTGGGCCTATACGGTAATAAGCCACACGGTGCAGGTTTTGATGTACCAGTTACCCCATCCGCTGTTGGCAAATACGCTGGCACACCTCTGGTCGTGCTGGGAGGATCAAGCAGGCTGCAGTGTTGGTCAATATAGTATGTCATCCCTCCGTCCCCTACCGTTATACACGTCGTTCACGCAACCATCAGTAATCCAACTTGCCAAATACTCTGGCTTCTCTCCCATCATCGCTACCACTTCTCTCAAACACACCGACTATCTCAAGACCATCGGTACAACACACGTCATCGACCGCAATGCTCACCTCGCGGAAGAAGTCAAGAAGGTCACTGACAAGCCTATCACGATTGTGCTGGATTAGTGTTTGGAAGTTAGGTTAGTTAACTGGAAAATAACTGAGACTGGACCGGACCTAACTGCAACACTAACCTAACTGCAGTTAGGGTTAGTCCATTTCGAAAATAAAATAACCGGTTATTTTGCGGTTAAATAACGGTTAAAGGACCGGTTATAACCGGTTATAACCGACCCTAATATACCCCTTCAAAACGCACCTAAGAAGGTGAAAAACGCTCAAAATTTGACTAAGTTATCATCAAATCTCAAAAATATCGGCCAAAATAGTAGAGTTTCAAGATTATTTTCATAAATATATCAATTCTTCACCG
>KN838718.1:32013-46718 GCA_000827195.1 Laccaria amethystina LaAM-08-1
AGGGGGGAAACAAAGCGGAGGGCAATGAGGAGGAGGGCGTGCACGACCTCAGACACCAACGCGAGGCGGAGTGCATCACACATTCCTCGTTGGTGTCGTTGGGTCCTCCTGCAGCATCATTTGAGCAAGCAGGGGGAGGTAAGACTGTGACGGGGCAGTGTGCATCCCACATACTGCCCCGTTTACGTCTCCTGCAGCCTTACGAGCAGTACGGGGCAGTGTGTATCCCACACGCCGCCTTGTTTCCCCGTCACACCAGCTCCTCGCTCAGACTCACTGATGTGATAGTATCCTTCAGGACTTCAGTAGAGTTACTTATAATGTACAGTAGGATTTACTACCTATCATAGCCTACAAAGGTTTGCGTGTAACCTATATGAACCTATAGGACCGACATAGACTACATAAATATGACCAAATTACAGCAAAAAAACATTTTCCTGATGTCGGCGGTCTCGCAGCCATTCCTGAAGGATTGGGCCGCTTGCAGAGTAACCAAGTATCGGGCACGAAGCTTGTCGCTCACCCACAAGATTGAAGGGTTCCGCAATTTGTAAACGCTGAGTGATACGGCTGTGTAATTATAGATCAATGTTGTATATCGAAATTGATGTATTTGGCCACTGGCGTCCCACGCAAGCATCCTTTCTTCCTTCTGCAGGTTCCGTGCTAGTTTCGCCATCCCAGCAAGGTATGGCGAACACAAACGGAGATTATTACGTTGGCGGCCGCTGAGCGCTGAGCAAGGGCGCGCGTTCAAATGCTGATTGATGGATATCTAATCCACAAATCAGCTGGGTCCGTTCCTCTCATCTCTCCTGTTCTTATCAATTGCTTACCCAATGTTCCAGATGTATAAATACTAGGCTCATTGCTCATTGTTAACCATACATCACAAGAAGATGTCTGAACAACAGAAAGCCCTCTTTCTCCAGTCAAAATTAGGAGAATTCGCCGTCAGATCTACTTCCATTCCCAAGCCGGGTCCTGGAGAACTCCTCGTTAAAGTCCAGACAGCAGCGCTCAACCCCTTAGATTGGAAGGTCCAGAAATATGGTGTTTACATTGAGAAATATCCGGTTGTCCTTGGAGTGAATATTGCTGGAGACGTGGAGGAAATAGGGGAGGGCGTCACTAACTTCTCAAAGGGAGACCGAGTGTGAGTTTGTTTTATTCGCTCCCTTTAAAGATCAAACAACAACTCAGTCATATACCCAGCATCTCTCAGGGAACGTACGAACCAGGTTGGGCTGCTTTCCAGCAGTATACTAAGACAAATGCCACAACCACGACTAAGGTAACGTTGAGGGACTTTTGCGGTCATGGGTTACAGTGCTCACCTATCGCATTAGATTCCAGCTCATATCTCCTACGACGAAGGTTCAACCTTTCCGGTCACTCTCTCAGCTGCATACGCTGGCCTCTACGGCCCAAAGGGTCATGGCGTAGGGCTCGACCCACCAATCACAGAGTCCGCCGTCGGGAAGTACGCAAACACCCCTATCGTCATTCTTGGCGGTGGGAGTTCTGTTGGACAATTTGGTAAGCGTTCATGACGACATTCGCCATATAATTTGCTCTTATCAAAATTTGTCAGTCATTCAACTTGCTAAACTCTCCGGGTTGTCTCCAATAATCACCACGGCCTCACTCAAACACACCGACTTGCTTAAATCCCTGGGCGCTACAAACGTCATTGATCGCAATGCTTCCTTGTCCGATGAAGTCAGGAAGATTACAGATCAACCTATCACTATCGTATATGACTCGATCTCGAGCGCCGAAACCCAGCAGGCAGGGCTCAATGTCCTCGCACCTCGCGGTACGATCGCAGTCATAACGCCGCCGACTATCAAGTCCGATGAAAAAGAGATCCTCCGCATCATGGGCCATTTGAGCACTCCGGCATATGTAGAGCTCTTCCAGACCTTATATGGCCAGAAGTTGGCAGGACTTTTGGAGAGAGGGCTTATTAAGGTAAGTGTCCAAAGAGAAGTAGTATGGGAAATCTGACGCATTATTATTAGCCCAATCGCGTTGAGGTCTTGCCTGGTGGGCTTGCGGCTATTCCGGCCGGGTTAAAAAGATTAGAGAAGAATGAAGTTTCTGGGGCTAAGCTCGTCGTCCACCCCCAGGAGTCATAGGTTCCTTATCGGTTGAAGTGACAGTAAATATGTGGTTTGTTAAAATGAAATACTACGCTTGCTCTTGTCGGCTTTTTTCTTTGAGGGGGGATATTTGAGTATCGGGCAGCTATGTACTTCTCGGGACCGCACCTTCATTATCTCAGTCAGTCGTTCATCCGTCTGGCACTTGATGGAGTATTTAATCGGAGCGTGTTCAAAACGTGGTGATGATTGCGAATGACGGTCCAGTTCCAATTGGATCAACCGTAGATCCGTTTCTTCTGTACTCACAGTCAAGCAGATAAGGTGATAAAAGTACTCCAGGCGTTTAAGCTGCTGCCTGGATGCGGTGGAATTAACGCTTGTGAGAAAGAGAAAGCAATTTATGACTGCAGGTTAAAAAGAGATCCAGTACCTCTCCGTGGGAGTCGGAGATTATTGCGGTAATTTCGTGACCGGCGGTGTTGGTCTCGGGAGCGATCCTTCTTACAAAGATGGATTCATCCATCTTAGAAGCCCTATATCCCTCAACTCCAAATTCCATTTCATAGTACCATCCAAACCATGGCCGAACAACAGAAAGCACTTTTACTCCCGGTACAATTTGGCGAATTCACTTTGGGAACCACTCGAGTCTACAAGCCTGGCCCAGGCGAACTCCTCATCAAAAACAGGGCAGCGTCGCTCAATCCGGTAGATTGGAAGCTCCAGAAGTACGAGACCTTTATCAAAGAGTATCCTGCTATCCTTGGGACGGATATTTCAGGAGACGTAGAAGATATTGGTGAGGGGGTCATTGGGTTTTCGAAGGGCGACAGAATGTGCGTTGCGGACCATTAGATTATACATTATCCAGCTTATCTTTCTCCAGTCTCTCACAAGGCCAATTCAAACCCGAGTGGGGTGGCTTTCAGCAGTATGTCAAGACCAGCGCCATCACTACTACAAAGGTAAGGATCATTGGCATCTTCATGTGAAATTTCTCATCCATTTTGAGATCCCGGAAAATATTTCCTATGAACAAGCTGCGACGATTCCTCTCGCCCTGACTACGGCATACACGGGACTCTATAGTAAAAAGCCATATGGGGGAGGGCTAGAAGCACCAGTTGAACCGATTGCGGTAGGAAAGTACACTGGCTCCCCAATCGTTGTCCTTGGAGGGTCAAGTTCTGTGGGACAATACGGCAAGTTCTTCCTATCGACGGTTCAAGTGCATAACACGTACGGGTCGTTAATCTCAGTTTTCTTCAGTCATACAGTTCGCCAAGCTTTCGGGATTCTCGCCCATCGTCACAACGTCCTCCGTTAAACATACCGAGTACCTCAAAACACTTGGCGCAACACATGTTGTAGACCGCAACTCATCTCTTCTCACGCAAATTAAGAATATCACAAAGCAGGCGATTCCTTTCATATACGATGCTATTTCGGAAAGGTCTACGCAACAGGCGGGCCTGGATGTTCTTGCACCTGGCGGCACTATGATTACGGTATTGCCCGTCGGTTCACAGGTCGAAGGTAAAGAAGCCATACAGGTTGTGGGATTGTTGACAGCTCCTGCACACTTGAAATTGCTGGAGACGCTTTACAGCACGAAGTTGGCTGGCTGGCTGGAAGAAGGTATTATCAAGGTAAGCTTTACTTCCAGTGGCACACAACAAGCTTCTCAATTACACATGGCAGCCCAACCGTGTCGAGTATCTTCCAGGTGGACTCGGAGCAATTGTTGCTGGCCTGAAGCGATTGGAAAACAATGAAGTGTCTGGGGTGAAGCTTGTCGTTCACCCTCAGGATCTGGAATGACGAGAGAATGGCCTCAACTAATAATCTAACTTTGTTCGACCATGGCTCAGTTACCATTTCTATCAAACATTCATACCCATTCCAAGTCCCTTACAGAAATGAAAATGAGATACGCAACCGTGCTTCATAATATTGTCAAGCCATTTCAGGTCCGACGTACCATTTATCACCCTGGTCAGAAATAAAACCAGCTAACTTGAAAACAAGTGCTTCGACTGTTCCCCCGGTGGATTTTTGCGGACGTCTCAAAGATCAGACGGTGAATACTATCGTAAGGGAGATCAACATTGTTTGTACCAGAACATTGGCTGTCGTGCATATTTTTTCAAATTGGTGAGTGTCTTGTCGCCCGATGGAAAGTGCCAGCGGAGGAAAGGCAGTGTACCCAGGACCTGACTCAAATCTGAGCTTGTCAAAGTTCAGTCACAGTTATTAGTTAACGCGTTCCATTCAAACTCTTTTTATTATTATTGCATGACACTATTACCACAACTTTCTTGATCATTCCACCCTTTTTCTGGCAGCGCAATCAGTAATGTTCAGCGTAATTTATTATTTCTGTATTATGCATGTCGCTCACTAGAAGTAAATGGTGATCTAAACAGGTCCTCTCCACCCTTCATTTGATCCTTTCGGCGCTCCCAAGATTTTCGCATATCATGAAGGTCATTGTCCAGTGCGTCCAAGGTGTAAACGGCGTGCGCAAGATTGAAGGCGAGACAGAGATACATGAGCCATCGGTTGATACTAGGGAAAATGATATTCAATAAAGTTGGATCTGTTGATTGTGGTGGGGGGGTATCTGGCCTGGAAACTGAAAATAGCCATTCACATATGGGCAAGCATATCATGCCTGTTACACCAAAAATCCAGGACCTGTGTGGTATAAGTCCTACGTTGTGGAATTTTAATATAACATGCTTACCACATCGCCCAGAAAGCTGGCAAATCAAGTAAGTCGACTCCCCACCACAATCCTTTGAAAGCGGGATTTTTTGGTCGAATTTTCTGCAGGCACTCTATGTATAAGCTTGTTTCTCTAAGTGTGGCATAGTACTCACAAACGGCCATTCAACTGCGTAAAGAAGTTCCTTCATACCTGTACAAGCATGCCAAATTGCGAACGAGGAAGTCACTCCGTTCAAAGCAAAGACCGTGCACCAACGAACAAGAGAATGGGGAAACACCGAAGGTTCCGGCTCGGTGAAGTAGAGAAGAACATAATAATAGCCAGTGAAGCTAAAATTTTGAAATGTTAATGAGCAATGGTATATGAGAATGAGGACTTGCACTATAGCAATTGCTGAGAAGATGCCGCTGCTCACGCAAATACACTGGCTTTCTTCAACAAAGCAGGACCACCGGTTACGTAGTGAGAAGATGAAATCTGAGCTTTTGTAGAAACCTTGTTCATAACGAAAAAGTGGCGGCGTCTGGCATCATTCCAGAGTCTTTCAAATGAATCTTCGGGGACCAACCCTGCCATTTTGTGCATTTCAGGTACGGTTTGCTCGTCGAGCAGCCTGTCTAGGACTTTGTACACTTCAGACCTTGTGTTGTGCGAAACCAGGTGTGTTGCGACCCATCCAACTGTTGGAGAGTTGGTTACAAAGTCCTTCCATGGGGCAATGATTTCGGACTTGCTTGCTGCATTTTGATTACTGTCATGATGAACAACTTTGAATTTGGTCAGCATAGAATCGTTCTCGTCGGGTGTAGGCGGCCTTTTGTATTTGTATAAATCACGGATTGGGGTTTTGCGGCGTTGATATGGATTAAATTTGCCAGCCATTTGGTCGTTGGAAGAATCAAGATGTCTCGTCAGGGTCTCAGTTTGCACCTGAACTCTCGGAGTCACGAGAAATTCTTACTGAAGAGCCGCATGGCCCACTGCGGCCCATCTTATATTCGATTCTTTACATATGCATCAAGTTGCTCATGTTCGTCGTTCCCAAATGAGCAGCTTTGACGGCTCAAGTTCTACTGTAAGTCTGGACGACCCACAAAACCCACTAATAACGTAGCGGGAACAATATCACATTACCTACTGACACTTGAACAGGGCCACAAAACATTGGCTTTTCGACACTAGGTGTGGCCTCCGAAACCCAATAACCACATCATACTCCTCCCGCTTCCTCTTAATCCTTGTCGTATTATCCCTCCCGTACCTCTCCTCAACCCACGCCTCGCCCGACTGGCCATACTTGACCGCCGCAGCCTCATACGCCTCATACGCATTCCCGTAATCCCCACTACGAAGGTACCCATACCCCAGATACTCCAAAAGCCTTTGCAACTTCACCTCGATTCCCAACCTGCGCCGCCATCATCAGCGACACCTCAGGACGAGCTCACGCTTCCTGGTCTCGACTGAACACGAGACTCCGGGGATGGACGAGGTCATCGAAGAGAGCGGAACACCTCTCTTCTACGTCCCTCGCCAAAGAAACAATCTTGCTCTGCTCGTTCGACATGTAGGGCGCAGTTGAATGTCTTCAGCTGAGAGATCCTTTGCGGAATCGAAGGTCGTCGTAGCGGCATGCTTTCCTGGGCCAAGTTTGCTCGTAGTCAATGAACGTGACTGCCACTATCATCGTTGGTGACAGAGAGGTGAAAGAGGGCCCTAAGATCGAGTTCACTTATTCAATGAAAACATAAGCTTCGCCAGGCCATCCGAGTCCATGGTCATTTGAGCCCCTTGAAGCTTGCCATTCTTACTATTGAATGTTGTCAGAACCCGTCCATCGAGGTGAGAGAAGTATCCCTCACTCATGGGCGCTCGACATCATCAAAGCGTTGATAGCTCCGCAGCTGTACACAAAATCAAGTAGGGGGAGCTTCCTTCCTTCGACGTCCTTCAAAAGTTGCGGCGAGGGCAGTCACATATTACCCGCTCCTGCAGAGGTGAGAACGCGCCTCTGACCTCCATGCTCTGGCTCCTGTTCTATCGCCACAACAGAGGAAGGGGACTCCTCACGCCTTGCGCTATCCTCCGGCGGTGGTTGCTACTTGCGTAGAATTTTCAAATACTACAGGCCTACGGCTTTGAGGGTTCGTTCCGGTGAATGGTGGGAGGTGAATCGTGCTAGAGGTAGAAGACGGACGGGCCAGCATGAACATACCCCCCAATGGGGAGGGACAGACTCAGAGAGTGAAGGTCCAAATTGGAGAGGTTGGATGTACACAGTATTCCGCTCCTGCTCGCTTTCTTCCCTGTTGTCTCAGGTCCTGAGACCCAAGCCCGAGTTCCAAGCCTCCTACAGAACGATACGCAGCAGGAGCTTTCTCTTCCGAACCTCCCTTTCGGGGAACGTGGGGCTGAAGACTCGGTGGGAGTGTAGGCGTCATATTGAGAGGCGGTCCCAAGGGCCGTTAGGATGGGGAAGACTCTTTCATGGTCGTTCTGCAGGAAACGAAAGACATTGATAGTCTGGTGAACGTGTAAGTTCCACAAAGATTGGAGAGATAACAAAGGGAATCTTACGAATAATCTTCCCCGTTCTACTAGGCAATAAGTAGGTATATGAAGTGGGATAATCGAGTTTTTCGACGTTGAGCACGATGGTTGAGAGTGGGTTTTGGTGGCACGCCAAACAAAAGGCTTGACGTCAACCACCACGAGCTTCAAGTAATTGCAAGGGCTCCATAGGATTCAAATTCGGACTTTGCTCAACTTGAGCCGCCACTAAGAACGGAGTGAGCCGTCGACGAAAATGTTATCGAGCAGCTCTGAGTTTCGGTGGAAGAGAACGACCGAATAACCACAGGGCTGGGCGCATCCCATCAGACGATTGCTATATGAAAGGCTTGCCTGCCACCACTGGCGAAGCGGTGATGCTGAATCCATGAGCTTGATACCGGTGATATTTCCTTCGCAGGCCGGTGCACGAAGGGAGTTGTGCGTGCCATAGTGGCGGGGAAAGACGGTGCGATCAACAGGAACCAGAACCTGAGTAACGAAGGAGGTCAGTCAGTCAGGAGAAAATCGAATAGGTGCAAGTTGATCAGGAAATTCGGAAACCAGACAAGGAAGAAGGGGACAAACACAATAACACGATAACTTACTGGAATCAGAATGGCTGTCATCCACAATCTCCGGTTCTCCGGCTTGGTTCGTCTTGGAGGATGTCGACAAGGTGGATGACAGTGACCTAGCATGGTTTCTCTCGAGCGCACTGGCGTCGTCGAGGAGGGTATCGTAAGAGACGCCAGCCACGCCATTGCCATGAGAAGAGCATTTAGAGCAGGCGTTGTCGATTTGTGGGAGCTACTGTCAGCTAACGGGGTTTCCTTCGTCTTACGAAAAATGATTTCGCGCGGGAAGCCGGGTGGGAGTTCGCAGATGGTGTATGAGCAACAAAATCCAAGAGCGGAAGGCTCTTCTGGTATTCCAAGTACCGTACAAATATAAACCCGTGGTTTGCAGTCTTGTACACTTTAGAAGCACGGCGCCCGTAAACGAAGTCACGGAGACCGGAACTGGCAAAAAATTATCAGTATATAAGACTAAAGGAGGCATGCGGAGGGGCAACAAGTTTGGTGGCAACAAGGAAGGGACAACAAGGCAAGGTAGAGCGGGGAGCAAATCCAACGAAAGGAGGAACTCACTGGGAACTGATGCACTCAAACATCTTTGCGGTGAAGCCCGTATAAGAACTCTTCTAAATCTCAACAGCTCGCCAGTCTCTATATCGAGTGCATGGTGACGGAAGCGGCTATTGGGTGTCGTTTCCATCTCTGGCAGAAGAGGAGGTCGGGTAGGGAAGCCCAGGCGATGTCGCTGAGCGACCCAAAGAGGTAACATTGAGCGACTTTTGATGAAGCCCGGTTTGGAGCAGACGGTTCGGCTACGGGTTGAAACCATGGGTACTTCGACCCTCGTACCCCATCGACGCTGGCCGCGGAACCAAGTCAACAACAAGGATTCTTCAGGTGGGAGGGCTCACGTGGGAATCAGGTCTTTTTGTGATCACCCAGACGCCCGCAGTCGATGATGGATGCAAAGGTGGGGGAGTGCAGTGAAAGGATGGTTGAGGTGGGCAGTTCGAATTGAGTGGGGAGGTGGGTCGCAGGGTATCTCTCCCGGTGAAAGGAAAAGGTGTACATCGGTTTAGCGTTGGGGATCAACAGATGCACATTGCACAGGTTTTGGGAGAGCGGAGTTGTGTTTGTGCACAGCCACACCCAGAACAAGCAGCCTTGACGCCCTGAGGCTGCGCAACTTCCTCTTAACTTCCATCTCGCCGTCTACAATGTGTACCCCACCCAGTGACCCTTTCGTCGAACCGTTCTACAGTCTGAAAAAGGCATTCACAAGATTACTCTCCCCAATACCTGAATTCATGGATGACAATACCTTGAATATGGCTCGCCCCGGCTCTGCCCTGCTTACCTTGACAACCCCATCTCTGGCCATACATGCAGCGGACATAGCCATGCCGGTCACCAGTAAGATGCTTTTGAATGTTCCTGCCTAAAAGTGTCATTGAATCAAATTTGCAGGTGATCAGGTTGAGGTTCCCATGGATGGAGTCGTTGAGCGCTCGCAACAAGTTTTACCCACCGGTCGGCATTAACCCCAAACCTCCATCATTCATCATTTGTAACACTGATATAGAGCTCCTGAGTTCTCACCTGCCTATGTCTTCACCAATCGCCCCCGTTCCGAGTGGCCTGGTGTCAGTGGATACCGAAATGACTGTTGCTTGTGAGATACCCCTCAATCTATTTGCTATAAAGTTGATATTGACCTTCATCAATTCTAATCTCTCAGTTGATCAGGTTGAAGGCCTTGTGCAAGGAGCTGTTGGAGTTGGTGATTTCTTGCAACACCCTTCTCCTATCTTAACTGGTTTGTGCTTGCTCCAAATGTCTATATTCTATTTCTGATAACTCTGGTAGATCCTCCAAATTCTGACCTGCCTACCTCTCTATCCCCTCATGCTGTTCTGAATGAAAAAGTGATGCCTGTTGGTCAGTACCCTCACAGATTTAATTCAGACAATGCAATTAAAAAAAAAAAACCTTCAAGCTGACACTATAAACAACATTTCTGCTCAAAATGTGTAAACAGGCCCTAACTATGGTTTGTTTTGTTTGGATCATCACTTTTTATTGTTTTTATTTATAGATTTTAATAGGTACCATCAATCAAGGTAAGTTGTAAGATAAAACATCATATTCCTTTTAATGTTATTTGTGGTTGGTAGGTGTGGACCCAAATATTCAAATAACTCTTGAGACAATCAGGGATGAACAACTGGGTATTATTATTATAGCTTCTTATTTTAAAGTACAATTGACTTCATTTTTTTGGTACAGCGGAGAAGATTAAGGAGTGGCTTTCTCCACCCAAGGAATCTATTAACTACAACACTGCATATGAAATTTTGAAGAGTCAACCTGACACCTGCCTATGATTTCTTCATGGAAACACATATTGTGGGTGGCTGGAACAACCTGGCTTTCTCTGGATCAAGGGAAAATGTGAGTTTTCTGACAAAATTTTTGAAGTTGGATATGATTGACAGTTTATCTAGCTGGCTCAGGCAAAACCATTTTAAGGTTGAAAATCTTGAAAGTTTTATGAAATTGAGTTGATTTATTTTTTCACAGCTCAGCAATAATTCATGATCTGCTTCAATGATTTGATTCTGCTACTGCCTATTTCTTTTTTGATGGAAGAGACTCACAGAAGGATTTTCAGCTGCATCATAAACTGGTTCAATCACTAATCTGGCAATTTGCTCTCAAATGTAAGGGTAGAGTGCCTAAAGCCTTAGTGGATCTGTATACTCGGTGTGGCGATGGCCATCAGGAGCCAACTCTGGATGATCTGCAGAATACTCTTCAGAAAATTCTTGACGGCTTTAGCTCAACATTCATTATTCTGGATGCTCTTGATGAATGTATTGAAAGAGAAAAGATTCTTAACTGGATTCAGACTTTTATCTTGAAAAAAGATATGAATCTTGGGCTTCACTTGATAGTTACTAGCCGGCCAGAACAGGAGATTAATGACCAGTTCAAGTCTTATCAATATATTGACTTGGTCAAAGAATCTGGGAATGATGATCTTACAGCTTACCTTGACTATCAGCTTCAGAATGACTCTGTGTTGCAAAAATGGAAATTTGACACTCAAGAGGAAATAAAGTCAACATTATTAGAAAAAGCAGATGGAATGTAGGTTTATTTCTAAATTTAGGATGACAAAATGGTTACTAAATGCATTCTAGGTTTCGCTGGGTTGCATTACAACTAAATGCACTGAAGGAGTGCTGGACTATAACTGATCTGAAAAAGCAGCTAAATGATCTGCCTGAGGGTTTAGATGAAACATATGATCGAATTTTACTGGGAATCAAGGAAAAAGATCATGGTTATGTGAAATTGTTTCTACAGTGGTTGTCATTTGCATTTCGCCCATTGAGTCTAAAAGAACTGGCTGCAACGGCTGCTATTGATCTTTATGCTGGGGATGGACCAGAATATAAATCTGATAATGAACTTCAAGATATTGAAGTTGTCTTGAGACTTTGTTCTGGTTTTGTTGTGGAATCAAAAGGTATAATTTAGAATAATACTAGTTTGAATTGAGTGCTGACTAGTAATCAGGTGTTATCAAGCTTGCCCATTTTTCTGTCAAGGAATATCTCACATCTGGGTATATTCAAAATAATAATGTGATGCAAGTCTGAAACTTAAGCTTGAATAAGGAGGAATCAGACTCTGTCATCTCTCAAGTCTGTCTGGCATATCTTCTGCAATTCAATACATCTCAGTCACTAGGTGTAAATGAGGAAAAATTATTGCCTCTTGCAAAATATGCTGCAGAGTATTGGATTGCACATGCATGTGCCAATGGCAAAAAGAAATCTCAGTCATCTGCAGTATTTGTGTTGATGATGAGGCTTTTGACAGATAAAAATATTACTTTTATGAACTGGGTTTGACTTTGTGATATAGATAGCTATCAACGTATGGATCTACAAAAGCAGAGAATTTATATTGCAGACCCACTGTACTATGCATCATTGGCTGGACTGGATGAAACATCATATGAAGGTCATGAGGCAACTGCACAGTACCTAATAGAAAAAGGGGCAGATGTAAATGCAAAGGGTGGAAATTGTGGAAATGCACTGCAGGCAGCATTATCTAGAGGTCATGGGAAAACTGCACAGCATCTGATAGAAAAGGGAGCAGATGTAAATGTACAGGGAGGGAGGTATGGAAGTGCACTCCAGGCAGCATCATATGGAGGGCTTGAAGAATTTGCAAAGCTGCTGTTGGAGAAAGGGGCAAATGTAAATGCACAGGGAGGAAACTATGGAAATGCACTGGGGGCAGCAGCATGTAGTGGCAATGAGGCAATGGTAGAACTGCTGTTGGAGAAAGGGGCAGATGTAAATGCACAAGGAGGACATTATGGAAATGCACTGGGAGCAGCATCATATGGAGGCCATGAGGCAATTGCAAAACTGTTGTTGGAGAAGGGGGCAGATGTAAATGTGCAGGGAGGATATTATGGAAATGCACTGCAGGCAGCATCATATGAAGGCCATAAGGCAATTGCAAAGCTGTTGATGGAGAAGGGAGCAGATGTAAATGCACAAGGGGGGCAGTATGGAAATGCATTACAGGCCACATCAAGTGGAGGTCGTGGAACCTTTGGGAAGCTGTTAAAGGAGAAGCGGGCAGATGATTATGAAGTAATTACAAAGCTGCTATTGGAGAATGGGGCAGATGTAAATGCAAAGGGAGGAAAATATAAACATGCACTCCAGGCAGCATCAAATGGAGGGAATCATGCCATTGTCAAGCTGCTGATAGAGAAGGGGGCAGACATAAATTCACAGAGTGGGGAGATTGGAAATGCATTACATCCAGCATCTGATGGAGGCCATGAAGCCGTTGTGAAGTTGTTGATAGAGCATGGTGCAGATGTAAATGCACAGGGAGGGGAGTATGGAAATGCATTACAGGCAGCATCCAATGGAGGTCATAGGGATGATTGGAGGCAGTTAATAGACAAAGTAGCAGATGGCCATGAGGTAATTGTGAAGCTGCTGTTGGACAATGGGGCAGATGTTAATGCACAGGGAGGGAAGTATGGAAATGCACTCCAGGCAGCATCACATAGAGGCCATGAAGCCATGGTGAAAGTGATGATAGCGAAGGGAGCAGATGTAAATGCACAGGGAGGGCAGTATGAAAATGCACTCCATGCAGCATCAACTAGAGGCCATCTTCCCATAGTGAAGTTGTTGATAGAGAAGGGGGCAGATGTAAGTGCACAGCATGGAAAGTATGGAAATGCACTCTGGGTAGCATCAATTGCAGGCCATAAGGCCATAGTGAAGCTGTTGATAGAGCATGGTGCATTTGTAAATGCACAGGGAGAGGAGTATGGCAAGGCACTGCAGGGGGCATTATATAGAGGCCATGAGGAAATATCGAAGCTGCTGTTAGAGAAGGGGGCAGATGTAAATGTACAGGATAGAAAGTGTGGAAATTCACTCCAGGCAGCATCATATAATGGCCAGGAGGAACTTACAAAGCTGCTGTTGAAAAAGGGTGCACATGTAAATGCACAGGGAGGGCAGTATGGCAATGCTCTCCAGGCAGCATCAACTGCAGGCCATGAGGTCATTGTGAAGCTGTTGGTAGAGCATGGTGCAGACATAAATGCACAGGGAGGGACATATGGAAATGCATTACAGGCAGCATGTAATGGAGGTCATAGGAACAATTGGAGGCTGTCAAGGGAGAAAATAGGAGATGGCCATGAGATAATTGTGAAGCTACTGTTGGACAATGGGGCAGATGTCAATGCACAGGGAGGGGAGTTTGGAAGTGCACTCCTGGCAGCATCCACTGGAGGCCATGAAGCCATGGTGAAAGTATTGATAGAGAAGGGGGCAAATGTAAATTCACAGGGTGGGGAGTTTGAAAATGCATTACAGGCAGCATCTAATGGAGGCCATGAAGCCATTGTGAAGTTGTTGATAGAGCATGGTGCAGATATAAATGCACAGGGAGGGGAGTATGGAAATGCATTACAGGCAGCATGCAATGGAGGTCATAGGGATGATTGGGTGCTGTATGATTGGGAGCCATTAAGGGACGAAGTAGCAGATGGCTATGAGGTAATTGTGAAGCTGCTGTTGGACAATGGGGCAGATGTTAATGCACAGGGAGGAAAATGTGGAAATGCACTCTGGGCAGCATCAAATAGAGGCCATCATATGATTGTCAAGTTGTTGATAGAGAAGGGAGCAGATGTAAATGCACAGGGAGGACACTATGGAAATGCACTGGAGGCAGCATCATATAGTGGCCATGAGGCCATTGTACAACTTCTTTTGGAGAAAGGAGCAGATGTAACTGCACAGGGAGGATATGATGGAAATGCACTGCAGGCAGCATCATTTAGAGGCCACAAGGCAATTGCAAAGCTGCTGTTGGAGAAGGGGGCAGATGTAAATGCACAGGGAGGAAAGTATGGAAATGCACTGCAGGCAGCATCATATATAGGCTGTGAAGCAACTGCACAGCTGCTGTTATTGAAAGGGGCACATGTAAATGCACAAGGAGGAAAATATGGCAGTGCACTCTATGAAGCATCAAATAAAGGCCATCATGTCATTGTCAAGTTGTTGATAGAGCATGATGCAGATGTAAATGCACAGGGAGGGGAGTATGGAAATGCATTACAAGCAGCATGCAATAGATCCTCTAACAGCCTGTTAATGGAGAAGAGTGCAG
>KN838718.1:62520-85820 GCA_000827195.1 Laccaria amethystina LaAM-08-1
CCTTATTCTCTCCCTCCACCCTCCCTCCCTCCTCTTCCTTCAACATTGACTGTAGTAAAATACATGTATGTAGTTATATTAAATACAATGTCATTTTCTGTGTCTGTTCAAATGTACATGTTATAGCTTTCCCCTCCCTTATTTACATGTAAATTTCATGTTATTATTTTGAATAGACTTGTTTTGATATATGAATGTTGTAATAAAATCTCTGTGTATGCTATGGTATGGTCCCATGGTATTACTCCATCTCCTTGGTATGATTCCATGATATGATAATTCCAACTCCATAATATAATTCCATTCTTATGTATTGTATAAGTCCATTTCTCTGGTTCCATTCATATCATATGATTCCAATAACATATAGGACAAGGACATTCTAGCAGTCTTGCAGATTGGTAGAGTTCTGGAAAGAAGTGGTTGACATATTGCTTATATGTTCTCAGGGCATCTCCCGATTTGGTTCCCCAGAGGTGAATGCCAGTGCCATTTGTTCATATTTCTGTCAATGTTATAGACTTTCTTGCTGTCCCTCATTAATTATGTAGAGGACAGAATTTTAATTTTAATTATAATAGTGCACTTAAATAATGATGCTGGGCTGCCCTTGAAACTTGAACTCTTGTCCTGGTTGTGTTCAAGGATTCAAATTGAAGTTCCTCACAATACCAGCTGGCAAATCCATCTGCTGAGAGGCAAAATGTGGAGATTGTAAATGCAACATTTTTAAGACAGCATATTTTAGACATGTTCTATTTGAAGAATGCATGCTTGCCTTTGGCTAAAGTCTTGCATTGTTGATGGGTGTTAGCCAATATACAAAGGTCTTGTTTTCTCTGCTTATTGGAGGCCATGCCATTGTGGTGGATACAGTATTGATTTATTTGTGATGAATATTGAGTTCATTACATGGCCTGGCAAGATATATAATTTTAAGTGGCCTGTAATGGATTATCCACAGTGTAAATGGCCAAAACCTGGTATAAAGTCCAATTGAGCTGATTTGGGAAGGATCACATTCACCATATAGCTTCCGCTTGTAGCTTGAAATGACAGCAAAAATCTGAAGAACATGTCCACAAAAGATGGAGCCCATTGGACCAGTATTGCAGCCTGCAGAAATAAATTTCAAATTCTGTGAAAAGGACCCCAGACACCCTGTGACAGGTTTGGAATGATGGTATGGTATGACATGGCATGGTATGGTATGAGTGGAATGATATGGTATGGTATGAGATGGTATGGTATGAGATGGAATGGAATGGTATGAGATGGTATGAGATGGAATGGTATGTGGTTTCCATTCCATGGTATGATGGAATTGGTATGGGGTGGTATACCACTCTGGAATGGGGTACCTTCAAGGTTTGCTAATTCCAAGAATTGGATATCCTCATAGGTACTCTAAAATGGGTCACTGAAGTGAGACAATACAAACTTTTTAGTCTGACTTGGATCAAAGCTATTGGTAAATACATGTAAACAAACTCCAAAATAAGCATCTGAAGTACAATTTGGGGTTTTCTGCTTCCCTCTGCTTGATATAACACAAATTAAAATTATATTATGATTCCTGCAATATTTAAGCATGTATCCCATCAGTTTCCCCATCAAAAACATGCAGGGATTGGATGGATGCAAAAAGATGGGTTTGGATGACAACTTGCCAATAGCATTAGCGATGGTTTTCAACACAACCAAACAAAGGTATACAGTTTTTTTTTTAAAAAAACCTTTGTCTGGTCCTCATAAAATCAGAACAAAATTATGAAAAATGATGAAAATTTGAGTAAGAAATATGCATGGTGCTGATTGTTGTCATGATGTCTGAGGGGCTGTTTTCAGGTTTCAGGGTCCACATCTAATCATAAAATATGGTGAAAAACTCAAGAAAAATAGCTAGAAAGTCAGAAAAAAATGTGTAAAAAACAGGAATGGTGTTCACTCTGGCCATGATGTTTGGGGGGCTGTGTTTATATTTCATTATCCACATAAAATAGCCACAAAATCAAAAAGATAAGAGTAAAAAATAGAAATAATATTCAGTGTTCTCATTATATCGTTGGTATCAATGAGCACTATGACAATGTTTTCTGCAGATTTTCTGTGCATTTCCTGATTTGAAAGTGTACTCCAAACCCTGAACATAGTACACAATATCAAAATGGTCAAAAATGAAAATTATAGCTCTAAACTGTAACTTTTTAAATATGTTTGAATTATTTCATAGGGTGCTCCCATTATAGAAATTTGATGATTTTTTGTATTTTTCTTTATGGAAACAACACCAAACAACAAGATAGATCTGTCACCAACAGTCTGCATCATCTCTATTTTTTCCCTTGATTTTTCCCCATTTTATTGCTAATTTTTATCTATTTCCATATTTAGAAGCATGCTGTAAACCCTAAAAACAGTACCCAACATTGTAGATAACAATAAGTAGCACACTAAGCTCAGTGTTGCAACCAGCAGGCCTCCTATAGCCTAGGACAGCATCTATAAACAAAGGGAAAAATTCCAGAAATACTCTTGATAATGAAAAAATAACAAGCTTTTTTCTTTTGAAACTAGGACCCCAGCCACCCCTAGTCATCCAGAAAATATATTATGAGTCATCCCCAAATGCAAAATATATCCTGCAGCCATGCCATTGGAGAAATATATTTCTACAGTGTGACAGCCACAATTCAGGGTATAGACATAAGAAATATATTTCTACTGTGTGACAGTCACAATTCAGAGTCTATACAGAGGAACTATATTTTGGGGTGTGTGACACACTAGAAATATATTTTGTGTGACATTGGTGCTTAAAATATATTTGGGTCAAAGTGCATATATACAAGCCACAGGATATATACAATATAGATATACACACTTTTAGTCCTGTAGTATCCATGGAGTTTTCAAGACTAATAGTCAGTAGTCACACTGGGCACATGAAGATAATTTGTGTTGAAATACTCTAAAAATATCTTTTGAAAGTTCCATATTTTCTTTCTGTTTTATAACAAAAAATATATAATACATCTACAAAGTTTTTTTTCAATGAATGAAGATCAAACATTTAAAAAATATGTTGAAAACATGCAAAATGCATTTATATAAAAACTCAACTCAATTGAAAAAGATCGCTTCAACTTGAATTGTCTAAATAATATTCTCAATGCATTTCACATGGTTTCAAGATATTTTTTAAATGTTTGATCTTCATTCATTGAAATACACCTTTGAAGATGTATTATATATTTTTTGTTATAAAACAGAAAGAAAATATGGAACTTTCAAAAGATATTTTTAGAGTATTTCAACACAAATTATCTTGTCATGTGCCCAGTGTCAGTGGGTGACTAAAGTGACAACAAACCAAAATTACAATTTTCACACATACCCCAGCAAATTGAAAATATCAGAAGCTAGTACTGACTGTGCAAACTGCTCCATGGCCATGTGAGAATTCTGGCACTACAACAAGCCAAAATTACATTTTTCATCAAATTGAAAACATCACAAGCTAGTACTAATTGTGCAAATCGCTCCATGGCCATGTGAGAATTCCAGCACCACAATGAGCTGAAATCACAATTTTCATGCATATTTTGGCACATTGAAAACATCAGAAGCCAATACTAATTGCCTACATTCTTTCATGGCCATGCAAGAATTCTGGCACTACAATGAGCTGAAATTGCCAATTTTCACACATATTCGGAAATTTGAAAACATTGGAAGCTAGTACTGACTGTATACTTTACTGCATGGCCATACAAGCATACCAGAACTAACACCAGCCAAATTTTCCAATTTCAGATGTATTGATCTGGCTATTCCTTCTAGTGTTCACAGGTCGAGTCTACAGGACTGAAAAAAACCAGTGAACTGAACTGAACCGGACTGCAGTCCGGTTTTATTTTCGGTTTCAGTTGCCCAAATTTGGGAGCAGTCCAGTTACCAGTTGCCTCATTTCAAAAATCTTTCAAAACCGCAAAAAGACCGGTCCAAACCGGTTTCAACCAGTCTTTTTACAGTATTTTATTTTCCTGTGAACCTATCCAATTTACCCGTCAAAACGACTCTAAAAACAGCCAAAACGGTTGAGAAATGAATAAGTTATGCTAAGTTCGATGAATTTCGCGAAATTTGCTGAAACTATGTATAACTTGTTCAATTCTGGGTCAAAAAATGTGTTCTTGGGCATGTTTTGAAGGTCATAAATATGTTAATCATAACACGTACACTTAGGCGCTCTTATTTGCGACTTGTATGAGTACACTGAATTGTGAATTTCCTTATAGGGGTCAATGACACTGCAACAACAATATTATCCTGCTATGTTAGGGTTGTTTTTTGAGGTTTTCTTTTTCATTTTATTATTTTCCATTTTTTCATTGTTTTTTTACATGCAAAAAAATCCTCACGGAGTATAAGATAATTATTTATATTTAATATATTGAAAAATTCCAAAAAACCGGTCGCAACCAGTTTTTCGGGGGTAACCGGACCGTCAGTTGCAGTCCTAATTGGTTCGGTTGCAGTCCATCGAATTTTGGCAATGGTTCAGACCGGTTGTGGTCCACAGTCTTTTTTGAGGCAAAAAACTGGACTTAACTGGACCTTAAAACACTAATTCCTTCCAATGCTGAATTACCATATCTGTACCAAGGATATGGGATCCCATCCTTCCCTTATATCATTTACTTTCCATTACTTAGCATTTGTATCACATGACTCCCTTCCATACTTGTCAGTAGTAGTCATGTGACAATTTATCTTCTTACATCTCTACCACCAATGCATCTATTGCTTTCCAGCAGGTGTTCTATTGTAGCTCAACTCAATAGGCAAGTGTTATTGTGTATTATCAGGTCACTGACACTCTGCTTCAAGAGAACAAGTGTCAGCACCAGTTAATCAGGGCAGATCTTATCAGATCTGCAGTGATATCCTTTCCTGCATCTGTATCCAACCTCTTGTGGATTTCCTAAGAGGTAGCAGGGATTGTAGCCTTGGATTTCCATTGCAATATCAATCCTCACTAGGATACGCCTGCATCCAGTCTCTTTTCCCCTTTCTTTCCTCATCTTTGACCCAGATCACAGCTGGGTCTTCACACCATTATCACTTAGGCTCGCCATACGACTTTCATCAACAGCTCCCCAGGTTTCACACACAGATAGTGTGTTACAATATCCAGATCTGAATGATATCCCCAGCTGGATAGCAGCTAAATTTGGTACATTGGGCCCAACCATGAACCTATATTTCCTCATCATTGTTGACCCTTTGGGCCCAACTACCTTGAAAATAAATTAGGTACATTTGGGTGGCTTTATGGTGCATGGGACAATTGACCACATGGACATCTCACCTTCCATTGTGTATATACTGAATGCCCTGCAAAAACCAGACTGAACCAGACCTTAAAACACTACACGTCTAACAACCCTCCAGCAACTCCTTATGGTTTGTCCTCAATAAAGGGTGCCATATGCTCAATTGTCAAACTCTACCTACATATATAAATGAGAGGCTGTAAGTGGAATTCCATCATTCAAGTTACAAGTCCAACCCCATCAAGGCTACCCCACCCAACCCACTCATACACCCACAGCTTCTCAACCTGCACCATCTTCAAGACACCCCAATGTCTCCTTAACAACTTGCCTTTTCCTTTGCTGGTGAGCAACTCCCAGTCCACCAACCACCTCTCAAAGCCCCTTATTATTCCCAGAAGCTTCCACTCTGATACTGTTGTTGTATCGGTATCCAAGGCAGACTCTGTGATGAGGTGTGTGAACCCTCCTTGCTGGGAGGTGAGGTATTTGAGGGAGAGGTTTTCAGTTTTGTTGTATGTCCACCAGTTGTGTTCTGAGGAGGGGGAGAAGGAGGAGGAGGAGGGGGAAGACAGAAGAAAAGCAGGGGGCATGTCTGGCAGTGAATTAATCTGTAAAAAGAGTGATGCCCCTGTCTGAGCTGCGAGGTTCGATATATGTATGTGTGGTGCTTCTGTATTTCCCCACTCTTATCAACCCATAATGTAAATATAAAAAAGGAAGAGGAACTTACGCTTTGTAATTGTAGTTGTATGACGAGCACGAGGGTACAGAGAATGGAGCAGGGCAAGTGCGTGTCCGCCGGGATAGTTCGCCATGGATGCAGTGGTTAAGAGCACCGTGATGAGGATGTTGGTGAGGATGAGGAGTCTGACGAGGAGGAAGGAGAGGCGGCCTAGGAGGGTTCCTTTTCTTCGGGAGACCCTGTTGTTAAAACATTAAAATTAAAAGTGAGTTTTTTTGGCTTTTGGTTGGGAGGGAAGGAAGCGGTGGAGAAGAAAGAGGAATAGCGGGGAAAACGCGAATGAATAAAGAAGAAAGACGCTCAAGAAAAGAAACGCGCATAGACCTAAAAAAGGCGCTCAAAATAAAGATAGAACAAGAAAAGCTCAAAAAGCGCGCACAAAAGACCCAAGTCAAAAAAAAAAAAAAAGACCACGTACATCCAAACACATCCCCTAGCACCCGCAACATTCCATAACGGAACCACATAAACAATAAACCGCCACTCTTTATGTCCCAACATGCTCATTATTCCTATGAACACCATGGTGGGCCACAATAGGGAGCGGATGCGGGCGTCTGTGAGGAGGGCGAGGAGGGCGAGGGGGAGGGATGAGAGGAGGAGTTTTGGGAGGTGCGTGGTGAGGTATGTTTGGGGTGGGGAGGTCTATGTGGGGTGGTGAGCGCGGGGGAAGGGAGTGGGGAGATGAGGGGGAAAGGGGAAGGGAAGGGAGAAGGAAGAGGGACGTACACCCCAATCGGCGCTCTTCCCTTGAACGACATTAAAATATACCCCAAACAACTCTGGCCAAAGCGGATATTTGGTGTGCTTATTCTTCCAGAAGTAGGTGTCGATTAGTACTGTCAGTCCTGTTTGTTTCAAGGTAAAGCATAATGATAAGATCATCAAAGACAAAACGGACTTACCGATCGATACCACACCAGCCCTCAGCCCCACCCTCACCAGCCTCCCGAAAGTGATGTGACGCGCGAGGAGGGAGTGGAGAGCTAGGGGTGCGAGGAGGAGTAAGAGTTCGGCGCGGAAGATGACGGCGGAGAGTGTTAGGAGGGTGAATGCCGTTGAAGTGCTTAGAGGGGAGGGCTTTTTTGATTTTGGTGAGGGGGGGATGAGGAGGGCGAGGGCGATAGTCACTATTTCATTCATTCAATTTGATATGGTGCTCTGTTAGCGTGGGTAAACAACGCACCAGGACCGAAAGCAAACATGTTCGAGACCGTTCTGCCCATCCAAAAAGGCAAGTGGAACTGGGAACATGTTAGGAGGGTGAAGAATAGGGAGGTGCGATAGCCGAAGCGGCGGGAGACGGCGCGCCGGAGGAGACAGAGGGAGAGGGCGGTGACGGTTGATAGGACTAGGCGGACTGTGGATTTGGGTTAGTTTGTGAGTGAGGGTAGGAGAGGAGACGCACTGATAATCTGGAGCTCGAATTTAGTGGGATCGACTCGGACCAGTGTTAATAGCCAAATGACGGGCGTCGATAACCAAGCGAGGAGGATGCTGCCTATGAATGTGCGTGGGACTGCGCCTGGGAAGGTGAAGTGGTCGTACTTTGGATGGGTGTGAGGGTGAGGGTGGAATTTCTAGAAGAGAACGTACTTTATGCAAAGCGTCAGGAAAAACGCCATAGAAGAGCACGTCATGCGTAGCGTGCAGGTTGAAGCTTTCTTCTACTTTCGTGTACGGAGCTAGGAAGACGTGGGTCCATGCTGTTAGCAGGATCAGGAGGTCCTGCGCTGTGCTCATTTAAATTTCACATGAGTTGAGGGTGGCAATTGGTTTAATTTGGTTGTGTGCGCTTGTTTGGCTCGTTACCCTTGAACAGCCGTGTTCCTTCTCGGACAGGCGGTTGCTCTTCTTCTTCCTCGACAGTCAAGATGTTACCCGCCTTTCTCTTTCTTCTTCTTTACCCAACCACAACTTGGGCACGGAATGCTTCCGAGAGGACGAGCGTCGACGCGTATCGTACCACTTCCTCGTTGGTAGTACCACCAGGTCATCCTATCCTTCCTTTCACCCCAAAAGCAAACTAAATGTGTATGTGTATAAAGCAAAGTGTCCGCCATGCTTCAACTGCCTCCTCCCCGTCTTCACTTGTGGTCAATACGGGCATTGTGATCCTTATGACGGCCAGTGTAAATGTCCCCCTGGATGGGGCGGCATCGATTGTCTGGTTCCCCGTGCGTACTTTCCCTGCCTCTTCCCTCTTGTCGACTGAGCTGACGTGGAGACAGAATGCGACTCACTAGCAGACGGAGACCAGCGTCGTCTTCGAGAAGACGGCAAGTCGTGTGAATGTAAAGATGGCTGGGGGGGTATTAATTGTAATGGTACGTGCATCTTTCCTTCCCTTCTCTTCACTTTCCTCAAAACAACTCCAGTATGCAACAGCGACAATGCATGCGTCGGCTTTCCCCTCGCAGGCGGTATATCCCACATGAACGACGGAGCGGAGCAAGACCCAGTGGCGAATATGACGTGTTACAAAGGGGGCGAAACGGTGTTTAATAACCATCAGATGTGTGATGTTACCAGTGAGCCATTTCCTCCATTGGTCCCCAGGTGTATCGTGGATGCCGTCATTAAGACTTCACGTTGCCCGTTGTGCATGAAACCCACCCTTCTGTACTGCCTCTTCCGACTTGACTTGAACACATGAGGATCAGTTTGGCGGCGAAGCAGAATTTGTGGGCTTTCATTCTGATCTTGGAGTTGAGATCTTGTTGGACGTTTCTTAATGACAGACCTACCTTCCCCCCTCCGTCCGTCCATCTAACACTAACACCACCCCAAAAACCAGACCGCAAAATAATCGACATGCTCCCAGGTCGACCACCACAAGTAACCTTCTCCTGTTCCAACCTCGACAATACCTGCGCCTTCCAATTCTGGACTGCGCAAGTCGAGTCATTTTACTGCGCTCTGGAAGAATGCGAGTCTGCGCATGTTCCGGGGTGGGATACCAACTCGACGGTGTACGCTTGTGAGAGGGTGAAATGCGCTTGTGTCCCTGGTAGGTTTATTTGTGGTGAGGATGGGAGTGTCGGTGAGTGTCTCTCTTCGTTTCATTTCGTTTCGTTCTGTCTTTTTTTATTTTTTATTTTTCTGTTGATGACGTGGACTGATGCTGCGGATACGGATAGATATTGGAGATTTCCTCAAAGAAGAAATCAAAGGCCCGGCCAAGTTTAGCTGTAAATCGGGGAGCGGGTGTAAATTCGAGGAACCGGCGATGAATGATTTGATAGACCAGATCTTTGGGGATGCGTATATTACTTTGAGGTGTGAGGGAGGGGAGTGCTTGCATTATTCGCAGGTTCCTGGATATGTTGTACGTCCTCTTCTCTTTAGGTTAAACGAGGGTTGCTGATGACGATGGTTAGAGACCACCAAAGCCGGATAACACTAAATGGGTTGCTCTTAGCGCTGCCAGTGCTGGCTTGATCGTCCTTCTCTCATCTTTAGGTCCGTTCCTTCCATTCACGCACTCACTGAACCCTCTTTCTAACATTCCGAATCGCACAGTAATCTGGTACGCAGGCCGAACCTCCCAAAACCCGACGCTCTCCCAAATCCGGCTGCCCTCGCACGAATCCGCAAAACTAATGGCGGAACACGTCCCCGCGTCGCTGCACTTCACCTCGCTCTCCTACACGCTCAACTCGCACCTCATCCTGGACGGCATCTCCGGGTCAGCGCTGCCGGGTCAAGTGATGGCGATCATGGGTGCATCTGGGTCGGGTAAATCGACGTTCCTCGATATCCTGGCGCGGAAGAACAAACGCGGGCAGGTGAAGGGGGAGACGAGGGTGAATGGGCGGGAGGTTGGGGATGCAGAGTTTAGGGAGGTGGTGGGGTATGTGGACCAGGAGGATACGTTGATGGGGACGTTGACGGTGTATGAGAGCGTGCTTTATAGTGCGCTGTTGAGGCTTCCGAGGGAGATGAGTATTGAGGCGAAGAGGTTTAGGGTGCTTGAGACGCTGGAGGAGTTGGGGATATTGGGGATTAGGGATGTTAGGGTTGGGGAGAGTGGTGCGTTGAGTTTTCCTCTCTTTTGAGTTAGAGGGGGACTGATGATGTTGTTGTGTTTGCATAGGCAAGAGGGGTATTTCGGGGGGAGAGAAGAGGCGTGTGTCGATCGCTTGTGAGCTTGTTACAAGCCCATCTATACTTTTCTTGGACGAACCTACATCTGGTATGCACCCTCCTCCTCTGTCCCCCCTCTATCATTATACCCACTAACATCCTCCCCCCTCTCTCAGGCCTAGACGCATACAACGCCCACAACGTAATAGCCTCCCTCGTCTCCCTCGCGCGGAACTACAACCGCACAGTGGTTTTCACGATCCACCAGCCGCGCTCGAACATCGTGGCGATGTTTGACAAGCTCGTGTTGTTGGCGAAGGGGAAGATGGTGTATTCGGGGGATTATGTGGGGTGCCAGGAGTATTTTGGGGGTGTGGGGATGAGGTGTCCCGAGGGGTATAATTTGGCTGATTATTTGAGTGAGTTCTCTTTTTTTTGTTTTTTGTTCGTTTTTTTTTTTCGTTTGCGGGTTTGCGGTTTTTGGGGTTGGGAGAGGGGGAGCGTGCTGATGTTGGGGCTGTTGCTGTTGGTGGGCTTGCGATGGCGTTGGGACTGATGCTGGTCTTTTTGCCAGTGTTTGTGATGGTGAGGAAGATGAGTAGAAGGAGGGGGTTTGTGGTGCTGGTGTTGATTCTTGTGTTGGGGATGCTACTGTTGGTGCCGGTGTTGGAGATGGTTTTCATATTCATGGTGTGCTGGGGCTAGGGCTGGTGTATGTGTTGGTTCTTGGTTCTGGTGTTGCTCTTGATGCTGCTGTTAATGTTGAGGCCAGTGATGGTGCTCGTGCGGTGCTCGTTGGAAGAAGAGGGGATCATGGTACTCATCCTGATGTTGGTGTGGGAAAAGTCGTCTTCCTTTCCTCTCCTCTCTGATGCCGCAAGTTACCTGGCTAATCTTACCACCTCTCACAGTCGACATGACCACGCGAGCATCAATGGAACCCCGTAGCAACAGCAACGAATCTCTCCAAGTCGACATCTCACCCGCTTCTGACGACAGCACCAATCTAGGAGACGAAGAACGTGGGCTCCTCGCACCGCACCACGTCCCGTTGTCCGTTCGCTCCCTCCTCTCCGCAAACTTAGACGAAGAAACGGAGCTCCAAACACGCCCTGCGTCCGCTGCTTCTTCTACAGGGGGATATATCGCCACTTCCACAGGGAACTATATCAAACGAAAGACTTCTCAACTTTTGGACGCCGTTTCGTCTGGATCGAGGAAGCCGGACGTGGTGCTTGCCCCTCAGCTTGCGGCTCTTGTACAGGCGTATGCGGATAGTGAGATTGCAGCTGGGATACGGAGGGAGATGGAGGAGGTTCGGAGGGAGGCTGAGGCGGCTAGGAATGGGGGTGCTCAGAGGAATGGGGATGGACATGTTACGGGGGAGTTGCCGGACGTTGTGATGGAGACGTCCCTTTTGAGGGGGAGGAAGAGGGCGAGTTGGGGGACGCAGTTTAGGATTTTGAGTGGACGGGCTTTTAAGAACCTTTATAGGGATCCTGCGCTTTTGGCTGCTCATTATCTTTCGGCTGTTGGGTTGGCTGGTAGGTTTCTTCCCTTTTTCCTTTTGAGGATCGTCGTACTTATGGGGTTTTGGACAGTTATTTGTGGATTGTTCTTCCATGATGTCACGTATGTTCTTTGAACCTCTTCATAGGGTTTGCGCTCATTGCTTTTGTAGGAATGATATTGCGGGATTCCAGAATCGACTTGGTTCCGTCTTTTGCTTTGTTCTTATTGTTCACTCGGCTGATGTTCTGTTGCAGGTATCTTCTTCTTCACGCTAGCCCTCTTTGGTTTTTCTTGTCTTTCGAGTTTGGGACTGTTCGCGAATGAGCGGATTCTGTTCATGCGGGAGAGGTGTGTGCTTTCCTGGTTGGTGTCATGAGTGAGTTAATTTGAGGTTGGTAGGGCGAATGGGTATTATTCGTCTTTTACCTACTTTGCATCCAAAGTTCGTACTTTCTTTTGCTTTCTAACAATGATTGAATGATTGACGTCGGAGTCCTCAGGTTCTCTTCGACATCCTGCCCCTCCGACTAGTCCCTCCTCTGATGTTTGGCGGAATCGTTTACGGGCTCGTGGGACTGGTCCCAACCGTAGCCGGCTTCTGGAAGTTCATTCTCACACTGGTTCTGTTCAACCTCACCACTGCAAGCGTGGTATTGTGGCTGTCGATTGCCTTTGATAGTGTCAGCGTGGCAAGTTTAGTTGGGACTCTCGTCATGTTGTTCAAGTACGTCTTTCTCTCCTGGACTTGCGCTACTTTGCTAACGAACAGCCCAGTCTGTTGTTCACGGGTTTGCTTATAAATCGGGAAACTGTTGCCCCTGCGTTACGGTGGCTTCATACCGTATCTTTCTTCCATGCTGCATTTGAAGCTCTCGCTGTGAATGAGCTGCGATACCTCCAGTTGAAGGAGATAAAGGTATGGCTTTTGTCTTGCCTGGTGTCATTATACTCACCTTTGAATGGTAGTACGGAGTTGAACTGGACCTCCCAGCAGCTACCATCCTCTCTGTCTTCGGTCTTCGAGCCCAGGTTCGTTCGTTTTGCCCTCTTTTTCCAAAGGTTGAAAGGGACTGATGACGTTGTTGGGGGACGCAGTCGTTCTGGTGGCCCAACATATCGCTACTGGGTATCTTCTTTGTGGTGTTCACGACCGGTAGTTATCTTACACTACACTTTTTCGTGAAAGAGAAGCGGTAGAGTGGTTGGGTGGTGGTCGTGGTGGTCGTGAATATGTTAAGTTATTGTCCCTCTTGGAATAGTGATACCGATCTTGGTATGGAAGTAACGCTAGGATCACTATGTATATACTTTTGAATGTGAAATGGGGGAGTGAGGATAAGAGTCGCTGTGGTGAACTCGTGACCTTAGGATGGGCCAGGAGTGTGCCAAGCATCTCCTCATCACTCACCAACATGTTCAACCCCTCCTAGTCAACCATAACTTCTTTCAACCTGGGTAACCCATTTTCAAACCATATTTCTCAAGATAATGGCAGCAAATCGTCGTCGAGGCCACTCTAAACCCAAGAAACGTGTGAGAATCCTCCCATGTATGTTCGTTCAACTACAGGCTCAACTCACGCGCAGCTGCCTTTTGGCCAGACTTTGCTTAAATTCTGCATTGAACGACGCAATTTCCACTCTATTACTCAAGTCTAGCCATCAAGCGGTCCTTGAGCCTACGATATGGAGCCCTCAAGCCTATCGCGACATCGAGTGGTTTTCAAGTGTATAACGTCGAGTGTTCCTCAAGCCTACACCGTCTCGGCTCATCTCGGAGAAAACACTTGGGACCTAACAAGAGTCGAACAACGTACGGATGTTTCCATGTCTAAGGAATGCAATTGGGTCGATGAACGTGCCTTTGACTGGCAGTGAGTTTCGGATTCAATCCCTCTCATGCGGCATGCCTTGTTCACCACGAATTTCAGGTTTGAGATAACGTTTCCCTATGACTCGTGAGGGTCTCCTGCTCACGCCAATCCCAATTTCTGTTGACCAACTGGGTGCTCTCGCAATAGGAAAATGTAACCGCTTTGTATGGAGCATGATGGACCTTTTAAGAGTCCCCTCATGGTGAAATACAGATTCCGTTTTGCTTACGAATTGGGCCCGTGATTTCCCTCCTGCAACACCCTTCAAGCATGGTCTCTATCAAGGAGCCACGTTGCTCCCCGCATGGCAGTACATCAGTAGGTTCGAGCCAATGGGCCAACCCTCCTCACTCACCCATCTCCCAAGTCAACCACCATCTGAAACGTCAACTCGGATTCTTCCATTGTCGTCATCATCCAAATCACGTAAACGAAATATGGGAAACATCTTCTCTCGTCGGGACTCTAACAGCGCCAAGGAACCAAAACCTCAAGACGAGTTGCTTTCTGACGCCCGTGAAGAGGATATCGTCGTTCCGTGTGTATCTCCCTCACCCGGCATTGGTTGAATCACGCCGACCACTACACAGTGTCATGGGTACATCAGGTGCTGGAAGGAGCACGGTGGGTACTTATCGTTGGGCTATATTCCTGGCACGTTCGTTACGTTGATCAATAGTTCATTAATTCTTACCTGAACAAAGATGTGGCACAAGCTAGCGATGACCTCAAGTCATGCACTTTGGCTCTCAAACCTTTCCCCACTCCATATCCACAAGATAGAAGGAGACGCCTCGTCCTTGTTGATACCCCGGGCTTCAACGGTACCTATCATTCCGATACAGAGATCCTGCAACGTATGACTAAATGGCTAGAATCTTCGTGAGTTCGCTGGGCTCTTTCGTATCTTCCGCATCTAACTTCATCAAGCTATGGTCCCCGAAAGACGTGTGGTGGCATCATTTATCTGCATGAGATAACCGACATCAGCAGCATACGGGGCAAGACTCTCAATCAGATTCCTGAATTTCAGAGGCTTTGCGGGAAGAAGAACCTTAAATCTGTCGTTTTTGCGACTACAAAATCTGAAACGCTTTCCCTTGAAGCGTTAACCAAGCGTAACGATAATTTGCGGAAGACATACCTGAATAGCTGGATGAAGGAGGAAGCAAGATTTTTTAACCTCCACGATTCGCCAGCATCGGCACAGGATTTGGTCAACATGGTCCTTAAGGGATAAAGAAAGATTAATGCGTCATACGCAAAGTATCTCGATGTTCTACGGGATTGGTGAGTCGTTTTTCGCCTTCTCTGAACAGAACGATGATCATTATGTTGATTACTTTCTGCGTCAAGCGTGACTCGATTGTATGGCTTGTGTGCGTTTACCTAAAGTACTAAAGATAGGATCACGTACTTCATAAGTTTTGAATGCGAGACGGTTGTGCTTGGTCGGTTGTTTGCTGAGCTATGGGACAAATTGTGTATACGCGGTGCCAAACAATGAATCTGACCTCTTCACCGTCACAACACAACCAAAACTTTCAATAGTGGCGAACACGGCCTGGCGAGCCTACAGCCCCGAGCGGACAGTGCCTACATAACGACGTTGCCAATAGAACGCTCTCGGGTTCAAATAGATGGGTGGACTAGTCAGACCTGGACTCAGTAATTACCCAGTGGGGTCCATTCTCTGCTTCGCACTTTCCAGCTCACGAAGGGTCTAGATTTCGTCTTTCTTATGACTTGTGGACTTCTTGCTCGTTCCGATCCGAGTCTCTCGGCCAACTGAGTGCGTCAGGAGCGCACACTTTTCGGTATCAAACTCTTTTAACGTCACATCAAACAGCGTAAATGGTGGAAGCTACCAGGTGCGATGCTAGTCTCTTGGACTCAGTGAAACTGTTCATTATCCTGTGCCCAGTCTGAGCGAAACGTATCCATCTACGCTTCTGGATGAAATGAGAATCAAGGCCAACTTCACAAAATTTCTCGGGATTGCATCAATGATAGCGAACAGGCCGTCGTTCCCAGTAGGTTGAAGTCAAGTGGGCCATCAGCATACCAGTGATGTCTGTCGGATAAATATGATGCTCACTGCCTTTTCTTGGAACAGGTCCAGTGGGTCCAGTTGACCGATTCTGCGTTTAATGGAACCAATTCCACTCCACCCTTCTTAACCATGTGGTCATGCAATTCTGAAACGTAGAACGCAAGCAGCGTCGATTTTGAAGATGAGAAGTCGACCATGGGAAGTGTTGCTTCGCTTTAATAACTAGGCTGCCCTCGATCAACTACCCATTCAACGTTAACCCCCGTTATGAAACCTACTGTTCTTTTCTCAACTATATCTGCCGGTCTTTTTTTCAGCTACGTCGTATTAGTGTTCCAACCCCTCCCAAGGTGGGTGTTGTGTGGAATAAGCCTGTCATGCGTTCTGATATGTACCGATGCTAGGAACCTGCTCAGGGCATTGACGCGGAGGTTAGTACCATTCATGTCAAGATCCTACTCAACCCTGCTGCTAATGAATGACACCGACCAGATGTTGGGTTCGTATAGTCATGAAGCTCTCAACTTGTGTTCAACTCGGGATTCACTGACCATTCACCAGGTTCACAAAGTTAACACTCCCGCTATGCATCGCCGGGACACCGAAGTTACTACAGTTGTCGTTTGCTAGCATGTCTGGGACTTGGATTCATAAAACGTTCACTGGCAGGCTCGCAAAGCTGATAGCTCCATTGGCTCTGAAGGACAGGCGTTTTTGTTGTTCTTGTAATCCGAAGAGGGTTCATGCGCCTCGCGGGATCATATGGCATCGTTAAGGACTGGTTATGTTGAGTGTTACTAGTGTTCATACCTCATCGTGCCCACCAAAGTTCTCCCAAAGAATAAAAATTGTCAGGGATGCGATATGCTTACTGGGCGAAACGTCTGTCTTTCAGGTTTTAGAGATGGAGGAACAACACAATTGAATGAGAGCAATCCTGGAAATGTTAAACAAGTGATTACATAAGAGAGCTTCTGCTCCGAACCATCGACTAGCTGCCATGCCCTTCTTCCTTTCTCTGCCGCACATCGAGGACTGTGCAAAACGGGTTAGGGTGTACATTTCGGGGGTTTGCATTGTAGACACAAGGAAAGCGAAGCTTGTGTGAGTGCCACTCTTTTTTGTTTTAAAGTTGACTAAGCCCATGTTAACGTGTTCGACGCGTCTCAGGTGAGCGCTAGTGCCGTTTGAAGACGCCTAAAATTTGATGATATAAAATAATAGTTAGCTTCAACCAAACTATCCTACTTATTTCTTTGACGAGCAAGACCTACCCAACTGGTACTTGGAAGTCTCAGATGTCACTGATGAGTTGGCGACCTATAACGTCGGTGTCTCTGTCAAAGGTCGGAAAGCCCTCACTCGTTATTTTACCAATGAGCTGTCTGGGCTGTTCACAATCGCTTTTGACAAGATGGACGCGTGGTTTGAGGAAGATGAGCAAATTTTCGTTCATCCAAAGGATCCTTATAAGGTCCGTAGTATCAAACTCAGTATGTAACGCGATTTAACCTTTTTTATATATAAACAGCGCGTGGACATCCTCCAGTCATCAAGACACGTCCGAATTGAGGTCAACGGACTTGAGATAGCCAACACTCGCGCGCCGCATCTCCTTTTCGAGACCGGTCTTCCCGTCCGCACATACATCCCTAAAACTGATTGTCGAATGGATTTATGGGAACCCTCTGACACGATGACTGCCTGTCCATACAAGGTTCGTCATTTTCAAGCGTCTCACTTACTGTCACGATACACAATTGATGTTTTTTTTGACGTAAATCAGGGAGAAGCAAAATATTACGATATCGTCTTATCATCTGGAGAGACTATCAAGGACGCAATCTGGTGGTATCCGACTACAACGTTGGAATGTGCTTCGATCAGGGGGTTTGTAGCTTTTTATGACGAAGAGGTTGATGTCTGGGTCGATGGGGAAAAACAAGAGCGGCCAAGCAAGCGGCCTTGATTTTAGCTCCTGTGTAGTGTACTTACCAGGCCGTTACAATGTAAGTTTTGCCCGTGATTTTTCTCCCCCATCCGACTACTTGATGAAACTCTTGTTTCCTCAAGACCCGATCCAAACAAATTATTTTCGTCTTGGACTCAGGATCTGCTGATCACTTCCAATTCTTTAACCGAACGACAACCTCATCTGGTCCCTCTGGAGAAAGCTCGATATCCATAACATCGTTCGATCAAGGATGACGCTTGTTCTGAGCACGTTCTAACGGGTTGACCTAATCATATGCTAGTACGTGACGTTTCCCTCCGTCATGTATTTTGTCTAACTGCGCCAACCTAGCCACTGGCTAGGAAGACTGTAAGGGATTTTTTAGTTCCTTTCTACGAAACATAATTCAACTGAAGCGAACACGCTACGTACGGGCGTCTAAGTGGCTTCTCGCTTGGAACATGAACACAAACGTCACTTGGGCGAATGCGGTGCATACCACTTGCTATGTTGGCAGTGCTTTTCCTCGCCGCCTGAAGGAGAGCGGACCTTCTCTTGGTGGCTGCTGGTTGATGCGCACCCCCTTTCCCCAACGTGCTGGACCGGTCCTCATTGCAAACCATGTGTGGTCCACGGAACGACGTCACTCAAGGTCTTACCGCATGCAACGCCGTGGCCATTCCACTCTCTTTATTCAAGACTCCCCTTCCACCATGTTCTCAAGGTCTAACGTACGTTCAAGGCTGTGCGGCTTACATTGTGTACCCCGTCGTCCTCATTGCGATCTGGTGCTACCGGTGGAACCCGCCGCAGACGTCAACCGGGAGAGCCATTTATGATATCGAGTCTACGAAGACTTGGGTCAAGGACTGGGGTCTTTCAATGAACATCGCGGGCACGGGAGGGCTTCATGGGTGATCGGATTGTGCCTGAATTGATGTCACTTCAGTACTCACGAAAAATTTCCTGCGAATGGGTAGTCGAAGCGTGCTCCTTTGCATCCACGAACCTGCGCATGATTGCAAGTTCTTCGCGAGTACGACTATCAACCTTGATCTAACCGCTACGACATCTGGTTTTGTCTTCCCGATTACTTAGCGGTTGTGTACAGCTGTCAATGGCTGTCAGTGGTAAGTTTCCACTCTCGGCGCGATCAGTCCATTGATTGTTATTGCATAGTGATTTGTCTCTTTACACACGTCCACGGCGAGCGTGTTGGGTCAAACCTTCCCGAACAGATCTATGACAGAATTTTCGTGGACCACGAACTTCGCCTAGTTCAAGTTCGCAAGTTCGGATAATGCCGTCGCCGTCTTGATCGCGGGTAGTACGCGTCTTCACCGCGCTTCCATTCTTACCACTTATAGGAAATATCAGATAAGTAAACGCCGTGTTTATGTTCCGTTAATCTCTTGGTTTAATTCCAATATTTATGGCACAGGAAACCATGGACTTATGATAAGACCAACGTGCTTGACCATCGCATCCCAAAGCAGCTTGCGTTTAGCGCGTTCTCAGTCCGAAACGACGCGGAAACTGGGAGGCTGTTGTTAACTTCTGAACCCTTTCCTCTTATCCGTCTCCTTATGTTGCAAGCGAGTATGGGACTAGCCTTGAAGGAGACACAAGCCCACTCACCAGGATCACTTCGAGGTATCAAATGACAAGTGATCAAGATTCAACAGTCAGTTAACCTATGCCTCCCCGTACCGCCCATCTGATGAATTTCAGACAAAGAACACAATCAGTTCATCAATTCGGAGCCCTTATAATTATCATAATCCTCGCAGGGTTTGTTCTCGGACCGAGGAATCAACCTCCGTCCCGACGTCCGCTGACGTAGTCTTTGAGGTACACTCGGCTAGTTAAGGGAATTCAGGGAGGAGGAGGAGGAGGAAGTAACCCCTATCACGCTGACCCGCTGTCCCTGGAGATGCTTATGACAGTACCCATGAGCTGAGCGGCGAACTTGCGTCTTCAGTACTGATGTTTGTGACTCATGTTGAGTCCTGATCTGTTTCAAAAACAAATATCGCGCCCTCGTTTTTAAGTTTCATTCTGAGGTGTACACAAACCACTCAAAAGGAAGCCTTTGTATTGCAAATTCGGTGCTTCGAATCCAAATCGATGCGGTTCGCCGCAGCAAGTACAAAGACAACATGTTTTGCGCGTGTGTGGGACCCACAGCTATCAACAAGGCCACATGAGCACGCGTGAAAGGAATCCTGCCCACCGTCTTCGTTCTAATCACCTGATTGCATCAGAACAAAACAAGTTGAGGATTGCCCCTTCAAAGCTGTTGATATAAATTATGCGTTGACGTTACTAAACAAGCAGAAAAAGAACTCGCCGAGTCGCGAATAGACGTGATGAGAGATACACACCCTTTTCTCAAGCACAACTCAGCTGTGAGATGCTCGGAAGGGTGCTTTATCCGAGGTGCCTGCGTGACCATCAGATTAATGGCCAAATCCACTACTTACCCCTGTCTGAATGATTGCTCAAGACACTCAAGTTATGAAACGGAGGTCCTTGCAGTGATGTTTACGTATTCCTAAATTCTTGGAAGCGGAGACAGGCTTGTGGCGTTATCTCAGAGCGGTAAGTTGTCATCGGGGGAGGGGGCCGCGCGGCGCATGCGGGAAGGGAATGGGGCGCAGGGCATGTCGCATGAAAGAGGAAATGGCGGCGCATCGTGCGGATGTGTGTTGGGGCGGGATGGAACCACAATTTACAAAATTCTTATTATTGATTCTTCAATACACGACTGCAAACGGGACTTACATTAGTGCCTACAGAATATATATAATCTAGATGGTTACGCCTACCTTTTGCCGCGTAGTGAGGTTTACTAAATTTAGTCCTCAAATTGACAAAATTGTTCGGTGGCGCGCAAAGTCAGAGTTGAGTCAAAGGAGAGTCAAGTACGTGCACAGCTCTTGGGACTTTGAAATCAACACACACAAACGCGGGTCGAGAACCCAAAGCAGACTGATCACTCGTAGTTTGAATTGATCGACGATCCCAAATTCCTAGTTGACCTCGGCCACCCGATATATTCGATAAATTTCACTGTCAACCATGCAATTTATTCCCAGCCACGAACCCTGGAGATTTACAGTGCCTCGTTACAATTGCACTGGTTCGAGGAAAGGGTTGATTCTCCCGGCCTTTAAAGACTAGCGCGCGTGTCGTTTTCTTAATTGCATGGTGCCCCTTCGTCTTCCCCTTCACTCCTCTCCATCTCCCCCACATTGGTTAACCCAATCTTCCGAAGTTATGGATGTCGAGTTCGAGGACGCGTCACCGTGCCACTTGAAGGCCCTGGATAGTAACATATTCACCCCGTTGTCAGTGGCACTCTTCTTCAACAACACTTTTTCCGGAGTCGCTGACCTACCCCCGCGTTGAATTTAAACTTTTTAGGGAGCCTATCGATCCACGCATTCAGCTGTTCCCCGGAGACCTTCTTCAGTTCCCGCCTAGTACATACCCCGACGACTCACTCCCCCAAGGTGTGTTGAAGTCAATGATCTATTTGACCGGCTCACGTTTCTCTCAACCTATCTGTAGAATTGTGCCTAGAACATCCCCACCGATGTCTCGATGACATCCAAGGCAAGTCCAACGAGTTGCCCTCATTCGAATTCCTGGTTCTTAACTCACTCTAGATACATGGGGATTCAACGGTGAATCACCAGACGGCGGCTCTTGGTCTTTGGAGAGTACACCCAGCTTGTTGATATCAGATCTATGTAAGTGTTATGAAGAGTCTATTGATGACTTCACTGATCTCTCCCCCGTTTCCTAGCACCCCTCAGAACTTTTGATGACGTATCTATCCCCTGTACCCCAAACACCTTTGATGCCCTGGGAGAGTTAATCATGTTCCCTAATACATGTATCCCGCTGCCAGACTGCCGTGACGGACTGAAGGACCGTGACCAAGCTGCACCCTCTTCATCTGTTCTCCCACCTTTCCTTCTAATGTCTCTGGAATGTCCACAAGTCCCTCTTGACCCTACCTCGACAACATCTCTTTTACTCCCATCAAACAACCATAATGCGGAAGTCTACGTGCAGAATGACATCCAGGATGGGTATCAGGCTCCTCAGCCTGCCGGTGTGAACGATTACTGTATACCACGGAGTTCTCCCTCCTTTGGACAGGATGCTCGTGCTCATCCCTCTCCACTCTTTAGTCCGATGTGTTCTCCACCTCCAGCAGCCCCGCTTGGTCCTCGTTTCGCTTCTGCTTTTGAAAGCGGATGGGACGGCATTCAACCAGGAATGGTGGATCTCTCTTCCAACGAAGTAGATGCAACCCAGTATTACTCACCACACAGTTCGCACCAGTCATTAAACGAGGTGAAGTGGATTGGTGGGTGTCTTCCATCGATCATATCCCTTGGAACTATGGGGGAACCCTCTTACCCTTTCAAGCATCGTCTGCCTGTTGGTTCCCTCGCTCCCACGTCGTCCATGAGCTCTATGGATGATGCCACGACCTCTACGGGATACGAGCAAAGACGCAAAATAAACCCCTTTATCGATTCCCAATCCCCTAGTCGTTTCGTCGTGCCGTCCACAAGCTATCTGGGAGATGCTTGCACCTTTCGGGAGGGAGATATGCAAAGATGCCAGGCTGACCCCGTCGATTCCCCAACCCCCTCCCTTCCTAATTTACCGCCCAACAAACGGTTGGGAGATTCTAGATCCAAGAAGGTAACACGAACTGCGAGGGAACGTGCCTCCTCCAAGAAGACGTCGCGTACTTCAAGGAAGGCGGTCCCATCCAAGCCAATGTCACAAGCGCCAAGAGAAGGCATCTCACATCAGTCTTCAAGCACAACAAACCCACTCCTTGCAACATGCTCCAGCTTACCCGCTCGTAACCTGGAAAGCGGCGAGCACGAGAGTGGGGATATGGATGTCGATTCGAGCCTGCCCATCTTTCGCCCAATTGGTTCACCAAATATTTACGCTGCCAGCAAGTCACGCAGGAAACATGAAGCGAAGTATCAATGCACTCTGTTCAAAGAACAGTGCCGCGCGACATTCACAAGTGAACATAACTTAATTAGTACGTTTATTGACGATAACTTTCTTCAGCGCTTGACGAGATTTCGTGTTCTAGATCATATCAAATGTCACTTGGGGTTGCTGTCTTATTGTTCGGGGTGCGAGAAGGCCTACAAACACTCTGCCTCCAAGGATCGGCATGAGAAGAAGTGCGAACGAGTGCAGTCCCAGGCTTGATTTGGGCATGTCATTCAATGTCACGGGGGAAGGGCGGATCTTTTTTGGATTATCACTGACGGACATAGCGGAGTTCATATACCCTCACATTTGTTGTGCATTTCGCTTTCGTATTTTTATCGTGCTTATATTGTTACACCTCATCTCCCTTTTGACCCTCAATAACTCTGTTATTATCTTTCTTCCATTGCGAGCATTGAGCAAAGAAGTTCGGTCAGACACTGTTGGAATTACAAGGTGACGACGTCCTCGGATCATCGTTTCCCCGTTTCCCTTTTCTCCGTTACTTCGGTTAAATCCCCTTAGGTACAATTCATTTCCTTTACTCACCTGTTCTCAATATTTCATATTGCCTACCACTCGTGATACACATATTGCACGCGTTCTCGTGCCTTTCAATTTCTCCGTAGAATATATAAGTACCATACTCTACGTACTCCTACCTCAGTCGTTTGGCTACCACGCGCAAACACTGAGGT
>KN838719.1:21483-83195 GCA_000827195.1 Laccaria amethystina LaAM-08-1
TGCCGTGGTGGGATAGAGACTACCCACCTGTATCACTCCAAAAACCAGCAAATACAATCATTATTTCTAGCAAAAACATTGAAAAACATATACTTACAGAAAACATACCTTATTTAGTAGGAGGGGGGAGGGGGGGGGGGTACCTCAATTGCCTGAAAAAAGAAAGGTGAGTGTTGGTACACTTTCCACATTCCGCCACCCCCTTGAATGCAATGGCACAGTACTACTTACTCAAGACGAAGTGAGAACTATTGACCTAGGATTATTGAACAGTTTCATTAGTTGAGGAGATGCAGAGCTTAAGAATAGGTATTGTTCACGTTTTCAACAACGTTCAAATCCATCTTGACCACAAGGGTGTATGGAACTGGAAAGAGGCTTCGTGGACATTTGATTTGCTTTTGTTTATCAACCTCCACGTATAATTTGTTTTCCAGTTAACTCCTGGCCTCACAACTATAAGAGCCTTCAAAAAGAATAATGAAGGGTAGAGTATAACGCAGAAAGGTCATGATGTGGGTTGCGCAAGAGTTATGTCATCCACGTGTGGCAAGGGAGCAGTGAAGCGACACCCAGTGCTATGCCCACAACGATAAGAAGCAGATAGTAGACAAGATTACCCCCAAGGTATTCGTTTTCTATCGAGAGCGAGAAGAGAGAGTTGGCCATAGCTGGTCCGACTGCTCGCATAAGGCTAACGGTTGTCTGCCGATTATGATACACATGAGTGGGAGTAGGCGATAACTAGGGACGATCTCACCTGGCTTATGCCGTTCGTTGCACCAAGAGATGCTCGGTTAGGTGACGCCGCCGAAATGAATATAAAGATGGCCCCTATATCAACAGTTCAAGGTTTTGGAGACGACAAACATGGTGGCTTGCCCACCATATGACATGCCCAGACCTATCGAGACAACGATTTGGAATCCTACTAAAGCCCATAACATATTGCTGTATCCCGACATACGAGCCAAGTAATTGATTGCGGGAAAGCATGCAAATGCAGGAAGCGCTGAGGCAATGCCTGCGGTGAAGACTTTCTTGGAACCCCATCGATCATGAATACCGGCGAAGAAAAACACTTGAAACATCCCATTCAGAACGCCAAATACAGACAAAATTTTGCCGATGGTGGATGGGGGCAAGCCTAGACCACCGAGATGTACGGGAGTGGAGAGAAAGAGCGGCTGGATGGCTCGAAAGGAAATGTCCACAAGGGATAGAGAAGCGTAATTTGCAGCAGCTAAGATTACCTTTCGGGTCAGAAGAGCCCGAAACGGCAAGGGTTTCTCATTATGGCTTTGCACAGTGGCGACGAAGGTCTCTGTCACAGATGGATCTTGAGAGCCAGCATCGTTCTGGAGTGCAGGGCTTGCAGTGCCCTTGCGAAGATTGAGATGCGAAGAAAGGGAAATGGGTGTAGGTAAGGTTTCCTTCAAAAAGAGTAACGCGAGAAGCCAAGCCACGGCGGAAAAGGTCGCTGGAATCGCGCAGGGCAAGAAATAAGGATATTGTTTCAGAAAGTCGTTGTTACCAAAAAGTTGAGGAAATCTTTCGGCCGGTCGTGAAAGCGAGCCGCCAATGATGGGACCAAGCTAACAGAAGGAGGTCAGTTGTTTGGGACTAAGACCAGCACCGTTGCTGACCGTCGCACCAGTTGACCACGCTATGGGGATGTAGGCGTATGCCTGAAAGTTGGCATTTAGGTTGGAAGGCGTCGCACGGGGGTGAATGGAAGTGCTTACTTTAGAGATGTTCGTCTCATCGGTCATATCAGATACCATGCTGGATATAAGATCTTCATGAGTAGCTGTGCTCTTCAATTTGAATGAAGGTTGAAACTGCACCTCTTCATCACACCAATGTTGCCATCTTTAGGTAGTGGTTTGAGTACGACGAGGCAGCCGTAAAAGACAGTGACATACTTAAGGCTCCATTTAGACTTCGGCTACAGCAGGGATCAGCTCCTACGTTAGCCAGATGACGGAGCGCACACCTCACAACAAGTCCCCAAAATGTTCGCGAAAGTCCAAACCAGTACATGGACACTGACAAACCAAAGAGACCTGTCAGAATCACAGGTTTCCGCCCAACTCGATCGGAGATTGAGCTCCAGTGGAGAACGGTGCATGCCTGCGTCAGGAAGAATATCGATTCCTACGTGCAAGGTGATCATGATAAGGGGTACGGTTGCAGAGGAGTACGATTGAGACTCACGACCACACCAACATAATAGCCAACTTGTGATTCATTTCCATGAGTCACACCCAGGTCGCGTATAAGCTTATTGATAAATTAGTAAACATACAGTACAACAGAAAGGATGCACACCTCTGGCATGAACGGGTAGATGACTTGTGCGGTCAGAGGCTCCACGAGCTGTAGGAATAATGTGATGGAAAACTGGAACCATGGCAGAGGAGTCGATTTCTTCTTTCCATTGCATGAGGACTGCAGCAGAGGTGTCTCTTCGTCACGAGAATCCATTACAAGACGCTACTGAAAGAAAGAAAGAGGGCGGGGGCTAAGGGGAAAAGTAAGGAGTCAGAAGAGCGAATGGTGAAAAAACGGAGCACCGATCAGCAACCATTACGAGCTTATTTCGCTTTGCACGTTCATGGTCTCGTCGCCAGATTAATGAAGGCCACTTCCTCAAAGCTTCAGCTTCATGGGGAAGAGTGGAACCGCTTTTGTGACGACGATGACGTTCCTTCTACGCACCAGAGCCAGGATCCGATCCAGTTTACTAAAAAATTTGATTAGTACTTGGTACTAATATACGTCCTGGATTCCTACTGCAGAAACGATTATAAACGACCCAGGTCGACTCTAAGCGGGAAGTGCGCTACCCGTTCAACTTCCCCAAGGTGTCACAAGTTTCCAGACAAAGAAGTCCGACCTTATCGTTTCATTTCCAACTGGCCACCTGATGAAGGATATTTTCGAGTTTGGACTCTTCTTTAAGCAAAGAAAGCATGATTCTTGTATTTATGTTGTGTTTCTTTGAAAGAGGATTCGAGTTTGTGATGGGAGTTGCCGCGGCGGGCCGTTCCTCCCCGACCTTGCACGATCACCCTCAAATTGGAATGGCAACCCTCGCAGACCTTCCTCACTCACTAGAAACAAGCAGGAGGGTGGCCTGGTCCACAGTTCAAGAGAAAAGCATCTCAAATGACTTCCCCTTTGACCGAAACGAGGAAACACCAGAACAATTCGTTTTCCGAACGTACCTTCAATTCCTCTGGCTCCCCGAGGTTCTCTTAACCGCATTTTACGCGTGATGCGGTGCTGACGCGCTTTACAGTCAATAATGCCTCTACACCTCCTCGGTCCGTCCCTGCGACGCGTGCACGCACCCTCTACCTCGACCGTCCATCCCTTACACGCGCTGCTTGACTCACTTCTGCTCACGACGGGATCTACCACGAAGAAATACCGCGAGGAGCTGCCCAAGATCCTGATGAGCGGCGGTGGCGCGGGGGAAATGGAGGAAACGATGATGTGGTACGCAGTCTCGCATGAAAAGGCCGAGGAGGAGGACTGGACGCGTTCCGCCAATGACGATGGACCTTGGGTAGATGAGAAGTGGCGGAAGAATTGGTTGGATCGGATGGAGAGGCGGGAGTGAGTTGTTTTTCACGCGTTTTCTTCGTTGCCGAAACTGAAATTGTTGGAAGGGTACAGATACAGATTATTCTCTATCTGTTGAAGCTATCACTACCTGGACCCGCTCCACCACCCCCAGCACCTTTGGAATCACCAAAGAAACGCAAGCGGTCTGTTCGACCGCCGCCCGATGTCCCCGTTCTCACGTTGGAGGACCATCTTGAAGTCTTCATGGACAAACTGTCGATGTGGCAGTTAGTTACCAGCCTTGGCTTGTCAGGCAAGTTGCGCGATACAAAGGATGAACGCGACTGGATGCAGATATTTTGCGAAGACATTATCGAGCCTCAGTACATTTCATGTCCCCTCCGCAAATCATATCAAACTGACCCTGGGTCTCAAATCAGGTACACGGCGGTACTGCCAGACCAATGTGCCACCCTCCGATCCAAAGTCTTCCCCCAGCCCTTGTCAGACCGCGCTTCTTCCCCCGCCACTGAACGATCCGCTTCCCCTGAAACGGTTAACCCTCCCCAAAAATTATCCCGCGCCCTATCGACTTCCAGACAGCATTCCCCAGCACTTTCCACGGCCTCAGGCCGCAGTAACACAACGAAGCCACATGCGGCTACACTCGTTCGCTCTCGTTCCCTGTCTATATCTCTCGAGCAGGAACGAAGAGAGAAGGAACGCGCGGGGAGTGTTGGGGTCAATAAGAAACGCGTCTTAAACCGCGAGGTTAGCATGTCGCGGGTGTTCAAGTCCAAGCCGAAGATGCAGCGGACGGAGAGTAAGAAGGAGTTGTCGGTTGGGCAAGGGAAGGAGAAAGCGGGCGGGAAGACTAGCTCGAGGGACGGGGGGGTGACTTTGGTGGAGGAAACGCCTGTTAAGCCCCGCGCGAGGTCTTATTCGCAGTCTCAAGTGCAATCACAGGCGAATTCACAACCGGCGGGGGGTCAACGGCAAGCGACTGGACGGTCTGGTTCGTCGTCATTTAGGGCTGGGGGCCTGTTCGTTTTGGAGAGGTCGAAGATGGCCGATGAGACCTTGGAAGACTCAGAGGAGATCTGGCAACTGCATAGTTCGCCGGACGTTCTGCTGCTGAACCCCGAACCGAGGAAGGGGGGCGGGGGTAGTGTTTTTGGCGGGATGATGTCTGACGTTGATGAGGACGATGAAGATGGGGATTTTAGGATGTTGACGCCGAGCAAGCCTTCTAGGAGACCGGCTATACTTTCTTGACTCCTAGGTGTTCCTCTCGGCTTTCAAAATTTACCTATTCTAGAGCGCTATAGTCGCTTTTTTTTTGGACTTACTTTTATAACCAACCTGGGACCTCCACGCTGCCGCCTACAACTAGCCTACAGGAACGAATGCACAGATACCTTCCCCTGTTGACCCAGACCCGTTGTTCAATCCAGAACTACCAGAGACACCTTCGCCAATGCAACGCTTCGTGTACTTCTCTCTACCCTTGGCTAAAAACTGCACATATTCGTCTCCAGGTACGCCTTGGTCAAGGAGAAACAGTGCAAATTCAAGGCTCAACGAAGGTGAGATGGTTTTTGCTTCCTTTCAAGCTTACTACTTAGCGCTAAAACATTTCTTTTTTCAAGGTACGAAATGAATCATTAGTGCTGCTGGTCCCTCATCCCACCCCTTGCACAAAAAGCTTTGCCAGAAGGTACTCTAAGGGCGAGCTCAGTGGGTTCAACAGTACCTGCACCGCTACTTACCTCTGGATTCTGCGGAAGTCCATTCACAAGTGTCGGCGAGGGCAGGCAAGCGTTGCCGGCGTGAGATTTAGTCATTATCTTCCTGATCGCTGCCAACGTAAAGTTTCACCCTCGGACAAACACCATCCATGACGAATCATGATTCGAAGCAGGGCATGGGAAAGAGGCTGGGCCACAGCAGTTCTGGTCGCGATGATGTTTGCCACGAAGTTTGTCGTCGTCTTCCCAGTGAACACCCCCAAACTTCCGCCTGTGTTTTATTTCCTCATCAAAACCATATGATGCTGTTGGCCGTCCAATCTTCTGGAGTCCTCTTTGCCTTATCCTCACTCTCATGAAATTGGCTCATCTGGGCGCGCTAGGCTACGCTCTCATTAACGTTTGCTTGTGGCCCCCCAAGGTTGCGGCCGACATAGTCAATAGAACAATCGACGATCAGCTCGGCGACTCTGTTACGGGCCTCCAACCCATTTACTCTCCTACAAATATATGGGATATCCAAAACGGAACATGTAGCGGTAACAATTGTCTTATCAATCACGATTCGAGCCAAGCGTTCCGAAAGACATACACTGCGGGGACATATGTCCCCACTTTGGGGTCAATGGGAATCACCATGCAGTTTAACGGTAGGGATTATAAGATTTTTTCGTTATATCCTGATCGACTCTCAACAGGGACTGCGATTTATGTGTTTTTCATCCTTGCAAACAACCAGGAAAATGGCGTCGTAACATTCGCCAGCGCCAACTTCACAGTTGATGACAACACACCAATAATCTTCTCACAGACTCCACCATTGACCTCGTCTTTCGAATATAATGCCTTGGTTTTTTCTACAACTAATCTTTCGAGTACTCTGCATACACTGAACATCACTACTACTGGTTGCGCGATCGCATATGTCAACTTCGACTACGCAATCTACACGTACGGCCAAATGACCGTTTCGCTCCTACCTTTTACTTAACTTTTGTGCTCAGCTATGACAATGGTGTTTCAACCACCACTTCATCGCTATCATCGGTGACCATCTACCACCGTTACGGGTGCGCCAGCTACCACCGTTACGGGTACGCCAGCTCGGAGGACTCCAGTAGGTGGTATCGTTGGTGGCATAGCGGGTGGAATTACACGGTTTGCCCTTGTCATCTCCCTTCTGTTCTACTGGCATCGTCGGGGAGGTCATGATGCTCTTCAGAGTGTTAGAGGAAACGGCGGTCCCGAGCCTCTAATAACGCAATTCAACGGCGGGGCAGGCAGTTGAATGGTGTCAGCCCCTGGGATGCCATATACCCAACCCCTTGCAGTCCGCTCAAAATCCCCCATGGCCACCGTCACAGTGTCCGGCGGCGAGTCTTCCAATACTGATCGCCAGGCAAAGATGCGTAGCAGGTACCGAACCCTCCATTCAGGAGGGGTCGTTCTATCTCCCCCAGGTTCCCAGCCGCTGCCATCTTCTTCAGAAAAAGCTTTGCCTTCGTCAACTTCAAACTCAAATGTACTCGGTACTCGTAGCAACAACCGTATTGCCTCTCCTTTGCTACCGTCTCCTTTAAATGTCACAGGAACACAGGAGGAGGCCCGCCGTGCACGACAAGAAGATCTCAATAATCGGCTAAGAGTGGTACAGCACACCATAGTACAGTTGGAGGAGTCGAGCGCAGGTCCTGGGAGATCAGTGTCGTTTATACGGCAGACTTCGGGGGTCATTGGAGAGGAAATGCAAATGTCGGTGCCTGACATGCAAGAGGCAATTCGGTCGATGAGGGAGCAAATACACGTCTTGAGAGAGCAGCAGCAGTCGGCGTGGGCCCAGGGATTGTCGGACGATCCTCCACCTGGATATACGCTTATCGAGATGGAGATGGAGATTTCAAGATCGTCGTGATATCTTTAGTGTGACGGCAGCTGAGTAGTTTGCGTTCCCCATCGTGTGGAGTGTCAACTTTAGAGCACTGATATGGTAGTTGAAGCAAGGCAATTATTCACTGCCATTAATGGAAACCGTTGCGTTGAGCCTGTACATGTCGACCTATTTTATTGCCAAATTCTCAACGTTACACAAGAACTAGAATGAATTACTGCGGGTTGAACCTATATATACGAACTGCTGACATTGTACAAGAATAGATGAAAGTGTTGTTTAATGATTCATGTATAAATTGCGTCAAAGCGGTTGTTCGAAGTAAGCGCGAAAATGGTGCTTGAGGACAAGGATATCCATACCGGTAAACTTACTCCCTCCAAGAGATTTCAAAAAAGCCTCAACCGCATCGTCCGGCCACGAGTTAACGGCTTGCAAAAAATCCTCATTTTTGCAGCCAAACGCGAGAAAGTTTGGCAGGAAGTGAGCCATGGGAGGGGTGCACGTTTCGAGGAAATGAGCGACTTGGGTGGTCTGCTTGTCGAAAACCGGCGTGTTGGCGTTAGAAGGTGGGACGCGTCGTCGAACTGGATAAGATGCGGAAGGCGTCATTGCTGGACTTGTAGGTTGTGGACGATTTCTAAGGACCGGCCTTTGACTGGATGGTGGATTTGTGGATTTGTTGTCCTGCTAAAAATTTCGAATCAGCTACCGCCTTTCGCAGCGTACAGTTTATCCTAACCGTAGATTGCCTTGATCTTCTCTAAAATAGATGAGGTCACCATCTACTAAACTCGTTGCAATATTTCGAGATTTACGCACTTTGGGTGGAGTCAACTCATTGTCAGGGGTTAACGCTCCGCCTTCCTCATCATCCCTAGACGAATCCTTCGCGGACTTCCATCTATCATTTGCGAAAACCTTCTGAACGTAGGCACGGGCTAAAGCTTTTCGGCGGTCGTTATTATCTGAGGTGAGAAATAGGTCCGGGTATAACAGCCAGAACTGCAAAAGTGACTATTCAGTCACGTTGAATAGGAGAGTCGCAAACCTAGTACCTCTTGTTCGCACTTGGCCATGTTTTCCGGTTGCTCTTTGTATGCTTTTTCGAAATCCAAATGCTTCCGTGCAATTTCTCTCAGGGTGTCCTGGAAAAACTCTCATCTTAGGTTCTGAAAGATTGACGATTTGCGCTTACCTTCCACTGCCTGACGAGAGCCAGAGTGTAATCAGGTCCTAGTGACTTTTGGAGGTTTTCATTCTGGAGGCCAGTGTAAATACAAATTATGTGTATGGTGGCTATTGGCTCACCGTTACTGATTGCTTTTCCTTGGGGGTGCCTGCAGTCCGTGATGTTATTACACTTAAGAGTTTAACGGTGCTGAGTGGGATAAAACTCACGGGGCATTGAGCACAACGGAGAACGTAGGATGGCTGACGGTCCGTCGGTGGTTGAAGGAGAAGTTAGTTTTTAAGTGGTTTGACATCATGTTGAAGTTTGTGAGTTGTGTATTTTGATGCACATGGTCACATGAGCGCGACGGGACGTATCTGTCCCTCCCCAAAACTTCAATGGCGCCCAAAGAGCCAACCCGTGCCCAGCTTTCCTCAAAATTATCATACCAACAACACACCCCTTCTTTCTTGCTCAAGCTACAAAACCGTGTCGCAGGAATTCCAGACGAGGACGAAGAGGAAGAACAAGATCCCGAATTCGAATATGTTGGATCTGGGCGCCCACCCATTCCAAAACGTCCTGCTATCCCCGAACGACCTGCAGAAGATCCAGGAAGTGCCGATGAAGACGATGCGGACGAGAAACCGCAAGTTGTCGTTCTCAGAAAGGGGAAGCACCTGACGGAACGTGAGGCGGAGAATGTTCGACGAAGTGGTGAGTTTTCGTTGATTTAGTTTCGACCTCGCCCAACCCTCATAGCTGGAATTTAGAGAAAGGGCTGCCCCCATTACCTGATCCACAAGACGTCGTTGCCAAGCTGGGGGCAGCAGGCCCATCCAAGGATTCCGCAACGGCGAAACCCCAGCTGCAGGGACTGTCATTCTCATCATCGTCCAGGAGCAAGACATCAACCGGTAAACGGAAAGCTGTCGGACAGCCTGAAGAAGAAAAAGAAGGCAAAGGCAACAGGGATAAGAAGGACTCTGTGAAGAAGAAAGCGAAAAAATTAAGCAAAACGCTTCTGTCGTTTGATGATGAAGCTTGATTAAACGTGCGTTCGATGTACGTTGCCTTCAGTCTACACGGTCTTCCTGCACTTACTACTCACGAAGAAGCAAATCCATTTCGCACACGCGACCACTTGCTCGCCATTCAACAATCGGGGTCAATGGACGATAGCGCTCTCGCGCTGGCCTCCCAAGACGGGGAACCCCATAGGTCTTCAGGAACACCGCTATCTATGTAGCGAGCACCAGATAAGTATATTAATATTATCGAAATAAATCCGACTGTCTTCTTGTATGTATGATACTTTGTTGTAGCCCTGTTCAATAAAATAATAGCGAAAAGATCAATCGAAAGCTGCAGTGCACGATTCCATGATAGTTTACGTAGTTTGGTCTGAAGGACGTGCCTTCCCTCACCCACTTTCTTCAGTCCTATACCGTTTTCTGGGTCCATCAGGAGCGTTGAACTGGCCACCGGCCCCTTGCGCATTCTGCATGAACGCGGGGTTGAAGTGGCCTTGCATACCAAATCCACCTCTTGAAGCGCCCATCACACCGACATTTGGCATCATGCCTACACCTAGAAAATTTCGGTACCAACACAATGGGTGTGGACACAACGAAGGAGGGAAAAGAAACACAAAAACAGGATCGTAAGCACAACATGCCGAGAACAACGAACAGACTATAAAAAAGGGAGGGGAAGAACTAAAAACTCGTACCCATACCACCCATCATGCCTCCACGGCCGCCTCCCATCATGCCGCCGCCTCCCCGTGGTCCTTGAGGGACCATACCCCCACCACGTCCACCCACGAAGCCGCTTCCACGTCCACCACCCATAAAGTTGCCGCCTCCCATCATGCCCATGCCAAGGTTACCCATTCCCATTGCACCCATTCCCATCGCGCCCATACCCATACCACCCATGACAGGCATCCCACCCATCATGCCTCCTCCACCCCGGCCAACTTGGTTTATGTTCTGTCCGCCACGGAAATTCCCTCCGCTGCGCCCAACAACGGCGGGAATGGCTGATGGCTGATTGACCGCTGGAGAGTTTCTCGGGGGAGGTTCTGTAGGATGCGTCAGTCCTTCAAGTCTAAGAACTCGTCAAAAATGGCACAAACCCTTCGGTAGTGTACGGAAGGGATTTCCCTGGGATGAGTTTGTTAAAGTTGCCGTTGCTCTCCGACTTTGGAAATCACTGTTATACCGAGGTGTTCAGAGCTGAGGAAGAAAGACGTTTTTGGAAGGACGCACTTATTGTCAAACCATTCTTTCAAGTTTGCAGCTCCTTGAGCATCATGACATTCAATATATGCAATGCTACATCCCAAGTCAGCGTATAAGAACGATACTTATTCTGTATAACCTCACCCTTTACTCTTTCCATTCACTTTGTGCTCAGAGAAAGTGATGTCCTTGTGGTCGATGGTAACACCGACGCTCAAGGCGACTTGTCGCAGATCTTCGTCAGTAGTCCACTGTAACCAGGCATCAAACAAGGGGGGGGAGGGGGAGGGAAGGGTAGACAGTCAATTTCAGGACAATATGCACATGAGGCTAAACGACAGGACAAACGGACCCATTGCAAGTCGCCAATATACAAAGAGTCATAGCCAGGATCGCCAACAACACCTTGCCCCATGGCTTGCGCGGCGTACATCCCATTTATCTGATTCAACTGGTTGACGTTCTGAGAGGGAGGAGTACCGTTGGTCTTTTGGTCAGAACCGTCGTCTTCTCGGGGTCGCTTGTCGCCTGTGGCAGGCTCAACCTTTGTTGTGACCGTCTGGACCTGTTCTTGTTGGCTATCCATGATCATGCGATGATCTTGTCCACTCTGGTACTTCGAAGAAAGCGTTAGCTGGGTATATGCACGTGGGCCACAACAGGACCCACCTCTGAATTATGATGACGCAACTCTTCTTCTCCATAAATATCAAGATCGTCTTTCTTCATGGTCGGGTATGAAGCTGTCCTTGTCTGGGAGCGGGTGACTCAAAGCAAAGGCGCGTCGCCTGGACTGAAAAGTGCAACTCTTTTTGTTCTGCAAGGTAAAGACCACAGGATATGTTTGAGTATCGACGACAAAAATGAGGAAGACAGGCAAATGGTGATAGGGAAATATGACGCTGATAGTCCCACCGAAATGCCCTCTATACAGTATTAGCCAAGACGATAAAAGACAGCTCTTACATTGGGAGTATAATACAGGATAAGAGGCCGGTACAAGCTTTTCAACGGGTTTCAGTACGAGAGTTACACGAAAAGAATGGGACGAACAGCAATAGAGATACAGGCAAGCGTGAAAGACAAAGCAGAGAGCAGAGTGAAGAGGAGAAAACAAAAAGCTGTTGCGTAGTATCTCACAACTTTATAGTCACAGAATTTGTTCTTATTTTGTCAGGTGGCATGTTAGACAATGCGTTACATAAATGCTATTACGCAACGCTGGTGCTAAGTGGTTCGTCGATGTTCAATACGTCCTGCACAATCTGTTCTTGTTGCGCAACCCATGTCCCAAAAGCAGGTGACTTAAGCCACCTATGCCCAAGAAACGTCAGTATTCCCCGAGATTGACACAGGTAGCCATACTTACCGTTCATAAAATTCAGTACGCTTGCCCGTAGATTTGAAAGGAAGAGTGCTCCCATGCGCTTTTAGAGACGCAAAGAAGTTGGCCGAGTTGAAAGGTTTCAACCGAAGGATATTGGTCGAGATCCGTGCACGGCTAACTTCGGTGGGTGAGGGTATCAGGCTATTGAGGTACCTTGCGAGAGGCGTGATTAGTTGCGTTGTGCGAGAGCAAAAGTGGCGTCGGAGTGCCAGAGAAGCCATTAATCCTGTCAGGTCATTGGTTACCAACGACAAGGACGTAAGAAGTGAGCACTCACGACCACGGTCATCTCCCCGACATGCATGCTCGAGCTGTTTAAGCAGGACGCGGTCCTTTGATATATATCGTTTGTGTGTCCTAGTCTTCCATCCAGGAGCAGGTCCCACCGATGAATCTAACGATGGAGTTTTAAAACCGGCGCTCATTGGACTATGGAATTGCTCAGCATGGCATGCTACGGATGAGCGTAACAGACGTACATCGAACGTCGCCCCAGGCTTAAAATATGTGGCCAATGGGCACATGATTTCTCGAAAAAGGGGTTAGTTACCCCAAGGATTACTCCAGCCTTGGGCGGCAACTTGTTAACCAGCAAGGAAAGGTCGCCATCCTGCATTGTGAAGTAGGGCCGAAAATCGCCCGCCATGGGTATCTGTGATGAAAGAAGATCAGATCTCGTTGAATCAAGTTACAACAAAGGATTTCACTGGACGCAGCAGATCCCTCAACCACCAAATGGCCTGACTTGTCTGGGCCGGAGATGCACCAAAAATCAGGATGGGTTCGCATAAAACGAGACATTCCCATATTGACCACAAATTTGAGAGAGATGCCTCAAAAAGAAGCAATGGAGGGGGTAAAAGGGGTGTTGTTGTAGCCAAGATCTAACAAAATTATCAGCAAGAAAATCCAAACCCTTCAAAGACCCCTAAAACACCAACATGATGCTTCGGATTATATTTCTCGTTAAATGAAGATGTCTCCGTCAGTTGCTGAGTGTCCACTGAATGTGGAATCTCAACGTGTAAAACCGTACCGAGGAAGCCAAGCTCCTGAGTCTCTCCTGGAGTTGGGTTCCGCCTTTCTTTGCGGGCATGCGTCAATAACTTCGTTAAAGGGGTTTTTCAAACATATATACCATGTTGCGATGTTATGGCAAGCTGATTCTAGCATTGGAATTTCATGGGATTGAAACAGCGGTCCGAGGATTGAGGCTAACGCAGAAAACAGGGCGGGATATTGATAGTACGTCAGGATCACAATTGAAGACTAGTGCAAGGTAAGTCCCGCTGTTTAGGAAGAGGGATAAGATCACACCTGGGAGTAGCCTCGCTTCGAAGTGGAATCCCTCCGCTGCGTAAAATGGGCAAAGCCATAGATAAACCCATCCACTGACGGGGGACGCCGTTCGTTCGCTAAACCCTTCAGCTCCTCACGTATTCGGAATGAATGATTTTGTGAGCCCTGGTCAAATTGAAAGGAATCTGGGAATGCACTGAAAGCACTATATCGGAAACGGTCAGCATTGAGCATATCTAGGAGGTCAAACGCAAACTGACATATTTTCTCTTTCAGCTGGCGAAAGCATGAGGGGTGGGTAGATTCCATCTATCACTGGACCATCTTCCAAATCAAATTCCACTGAGGGGAGATGATCAGGCCAGAGTTTATGAACCGTCAATAATGCAATACACTCACCAGCCGCAATGCCTAGCATCCACCTCTGCATCTTCTTGACGAGCTCCTCATCGACGACGAGTTTCTCAATTTCCACCTGCCTCTTTCTCGGATTCTTCCCAATGTTACGGAACCCATGAGGGAGGGTGCGCGAACGCGAAAGTTGCGTGGGCCTAACGTCACTTGGAAGAGAAAGCGTAGGAGACGACGGTGACGCCAAACGGCCAAAACTTTGTTTCCTTTCCGAGTTCTGATGCATCATCAGGTGGATGTCAAGGTCCTCCGGCAACTGAGGCGCTGTCGTGCTGGCGATTGTTGCCGAACTGGCTCGAGAGCTGGATGCCGACGCCATTGAGAGGTATGGAGTGAGTGTACCAATGTCCTCCTCCAGCAACTCTTCGTCAAGCTTGAGTGTTTGGGGCATCTTATGGATGCCTACAGCACGCACTGAGTGCGGCCTGAGCTGTCGTTCGTTATGTTGTCCAGGTGGACGTCAACGTTATGAAATGAATATAACTGCCACCGATCAAATTAAACATGCTCTCGTGCCACTTTGAATTCAACTCACTTGGCCTTGTCTTCGACTGTTCTCGAGAGAACTAAGGTATTGAGACTAGCATGTAGCGCGACTATATCGACACTCCTCGATGGCATCGTTCTCCCTCTTGACTTTGCTTTTTCATTGGTTCTGGTGTGCACAAAGATTTCTGACAGTCGATCGAGTTCCGCCCTGCGGATCCCCGAAACATATTTCTGGTAAATTCACCGGTCAACTCCGCAATACTCAATCTGCAGAGGCTGCACTTGGGCATCTACCTGCAGGCCTGTTCTTTCTGGTTGGCTCTTTGGCCTTTGGCCACTCCCATTTGTCTGGTTCAAACCACTTGCCTCGACAGAATAACCTCTATAGAGGCAAGGCGGGGATTCCTCCTACAGGAAGATTGGACGGGGAACATCTGCACATCTATCACGATTCTATGCGATTACGTTGAAAAGAAGGATTCTAAGAAATCCGAAAAGAGACGCAATCAACAAAGTTTAATTCTTGTTCACCAGGGAATATAAAAGGGACCTATACTCCCCAGCCGACCTTCTCCCTCCCACAATGCCCTTCACCGTCTCAACATAAGCACGAAATAGCCTCCGATTTTCTCATGGGTCGTGAGTCCTTGATGACACTCATTATTGGCCGTCCCTTACCTGCCCAGGATCTAAAGTCAGGAAGCAGAAATGGTTCTCCGTAGGGGAAATCATTTTCAAGCATCGCGAAGAGTATCTAACATTTTACTAGTTTTCAAAATTGCGGGAGGCCTTTAACGCCAAAGGGTACGATGCGGACGACATCATTGTGAGTCATTATAACGTCCTGTTCTCTTAATCTCTCTATCCCTCATTCCTAATTCACAAACATTAGCAAACGCTAAGACGCTACACAAGAGAAGAGCTTCGCATTACTCAGACGACGTGTTCCCAGCCACATGCCATTGAGAATATACAAAACAAGGTGAGGCAAACCATCATGTGTGCCATGCTTCCATTGACATCATGACAGTTAGAAGAAGAACATTCAAACATATTCGAAGGAGACTCTGGGTCTGAATTGAAAAGCATGGTCAAGCGTTACATCATGCGTGTGCATACCAATGCAAGGACTTATTCGAAGGCCCGGGGTCGATTGATTGAAGATTTAAGTGGTGATATGCCTGAGGACAATGACGACGAAGAGGAAAGCGAAGTTGAATTCGTCGATTCAGCAGTAAGAGCTTCCTTCCCCTCTTCTGCACACCTTTCAACCAAAAGCTTCTAGGTCACGAAAAATCCCTCCGCGTCCAAGGCCCCACTACGCTCCAGACAAACCTCTTTGATGCCTATCGTTGCATCGCCAGGTGAGAGCATGTTATTGGCATCGTCAAAGATTCTCCTGACATCATTAGGTCAAGCTTCGGCTGTGGTGGCCATCACATCCAATTCGAACTACATGCGTACCTCTGAAGCGTCGAGCTCGCGCACCAACTCCCAACGTCGCAACACCCCTCGTTACGCTGCTCCGAGCCGATCTTCTCTCACCAGAAACCAGGGCATCGACGCCGTAGAAAATTTTCTTAACAACTGCTTTCCCCCAATGGCACACTTCCTTGAGCGTTTTTTATCATATGGGTGTCGGAATGCCCAGTTGCTTCGCTCTGTGTCTACCCTCCCGCGAGACAGCATCGTTAGGTTCATCAGATCGCTGCCATGTTTGGATGGGGAGGCCATGAGCGAGATGGAGGTCTTTTTGCTCACAGAAAACTTCTTGAACTATTCTCAGTAGGGGATTTCAAAACAAAACACAAAGCCTTGACACACTATGTACATCTTTTGAAGCATGCGTATCCGAGTCGGCAGACTAGTGACGCGATTCCTCCGTGATCAACTGGTTCGCGCTTCGAATACGGGTAATGGTTTCATTTTTGTTGGACTTTCCAGGATATTTCAACAATTGACATGCATCGTATCACTCATCCTACTGTGTAGACATTTTGACAAGAACCTGACATTTGTAAAACGATCGAACGATGTACTGCCTAACTGATAGGTCTAATTCTTGGGCTTTAGTTATATTCATAACCCACTTTGGTGATTCTGTTAGCCCAACTTCCGTGAACATGAGCGCAATGGGCTTTGAGCGCGCGCATCGTCTTTCTCGCTCCAATCGCGTTTTTTTTGGGCCGCCGAACCATGTAAGCGGCCAGATGAGAATTGTTATGACTAACTTGAGGTCGAGAAATCAAGTTATCTAGCCCCACATTATTTGAGACCGCTTCACACAAGCTTCATAACTTTTTGGTACTTTTATAAGCTTGCCAGGAAACCTTGGGTGAGCACGCGTTCAATTATTTGTCTTTGTAATGACAACTTGGCCCGAACCCAAACCTCCGGCATACGAAGGAAAGTACTGCTCCAAGTCTCAAGCTCAACGAAGTCGAAACGTCGACCGGCGGCGTGGAAAAAGCAGACCTGAAAAAAATGCACTGAATGTCATATCTCGTTGACTCCGATTTCAAAGTTGCCACTATAGTAATCTTTGGTCAATGCAAAAACATGCGGCTCGGAATGCGGCGAGTGGCATCCTTTAGCTTCCAAAAGGGTCACAAACCATGGCCAGGCCACTATTCGAGCGTGCGTTAAGTCCGCCATTGAGGTTGGTGGCCATGGACGGCGCGTTGACTCCCGTGGTATATATATATAAGGCGGACGACCTTTCATTTGCTCTCTCAGCGTACTTCACGCCTTTGGTCGTTTTTCTTGTGGTTGGGATGCCACATCTACGCGTGCCTGCGCTTCTAAATCTGCAGCCTATGCGCGGGGAAAACAGGGAGGAATCGGCTCGGACTCCGCATCACCTCGACGATAACCTTAGTCCTAACGCGAAGAACGTGCCTTGGGATGCGCTTAGCACCCAAACTTCTGTGAGTTGTCGACGGCCATTTCTACTTTTCGCTAGTTCATATCATGTTCGCGCATAATAGGGTAGCGCCACCTCGTGGAACAGCCGTTTCGCGTCACACAGTGATCTCTCAATTCTCTCATCAAAATCCGTTCATTTACTTGATGACTCCAAACTCGCTGCAAGACATGCTGAAAGTGATTCTGAGGATGACAAGGAAAGTAGAAGAGACTTGAAATTTTGGCGTTTTGCGACTAAGTGAGCGATTGGATACTCGCTGTCGATTTTTTGTTGACCCGTAGGCGTTGACCGCAGGAAAAAAGGAGCCTCGCCTCGAATTCTGGCTAAAAAAGCGAGCCATGAGCCAGATTACGCGCAGGTCAGCCTTAACGTGCTTAAGAAGAAATACAAGTCCACTTCCGACATGGCTCGATTGGCGCATGCTCCACCCCCACCTTCGCCTGGAAAAATGGGAAATGAAATACCGCCTCCTGTCCCAGAGAAATCCAGTAGTTCTATGGCTGTTTCACCTGTCCCCTCCACACCTATTTCTCTCTTTCAAATAATTCCTACTGACGTGGGTGCCGATGATGCCATGGACGCCGTTGCGGTTCCGTCCTCGGTCTCTGGAGATGCTATGATTTTGACTGCCAATTTTTTTAACGACGACACTGCAGAACTACATGCTATACGCCGAATTCCGTATCAAACGAAGCCAGCACTCTGGCAACCCGACCCTTCTGTTTATCTTGCTCCCCCAGCCTCCGCACCCGTAATTGGATACACTCAGGAGCTTTACACAGTGCGGGAACGCAAGAAGAGTGTTACAACCCCCAAGTCCAACAGGCATGCTCGCTGGTATGGAAAGGGCAAATTTAATTATGACGGTTCGGAATCGTTCTTGGATCTTTAGACTTTCTGGAATTACCTGAAAACCCTGCGTTCTCCATTAGATATGTATGTATTGATTATTAATGTAATAAATTATAGGCTCATCCTCTGTCTGCTTTGCAGTCGCCAATAACTGTAGTAGTAGTACCGCGCCAAGGCGCGACTGCGACTGTAACGCGTCAGTATTGCTATCATGTGACCGTAACTTTTCCTGCAGCAACCATTGTTCCTTCATCTCAAGATTCCCAACCAAGGGTTTCTTCTTTTGATTGTACTTTGCTTTATTCTCGACAGCCACTCGCTCGCTAGTTGTGTGCTTTAGTCCTGATTTTTTTCGTTGCTCTGGGTTTCCTTGTCACTTCAGCCAATAAACCGGGCGGTCCCGGTCCAATTATGGATGTTGACTCAACTGCGTCAGGGTATACGCAAGCACAGAGACGCCCTTTTGGTCATGAAAGCCATGAGGCTGTATATTCTCCTTTTGTCGCGCCACTCGTGGATTCCTTATAACATTCTTGCGTTTGTTACTCTCCCCTTCCTTCTTCGCCACAATGACCACTGTCGAAAATGTGAACGACCCATCAGGCTCCACATCTCTTCAGCTGACGGAACCCGCCAGCAATCCTCCGCTGGACGGTCAGGATTCGGGTAAGTATTTATTGTGTTGCTTTCTGTCTTTGCCAATCCTTACAAAAAATTGCTACAGGATCTGAGCTTCCTGTTGGAATGGAAGTAGAAGCTCCATCGCTGGCAATTCAAATACCAGTTCGAACGGCCTTGACAGCCTTCAACACGGGTGAGAAAGGAAAGGGGAAAGATGTGGGGTCTTACGAAACAGTTAGTTGTCACGAGCACCATCGTCATGCCTCTCCATTACAACCTGATTATCCGACAGGACAAGAATTCTTGTTTACCTCCGTCTTCTAAAAAGCCACTTAAACGTGGGTCACATGGAGCAGTCATTTTACATCATCGCTCCAAGTCGGTTCCTCGAATTCGTCCCCCACCAGCTGACCTCCTCAATTACATCCCTGCCAAGATGCATTCGCCTTACAAGCCTCCGCTCCAGGAGCCGCCGACCTTACCACAGTCGGCCAGCACGCCCATTCGAACTGCGAGGTCTCCTGAATTGACTACAGCATTGGATGAGGCGAGGAGACACCACTGCTCAAGAAGTCTGACGTCCAGCCCTTTACTTGTCTTTGACTCTTCGCCGGCTTTTCCATCCGTCGCAGCCACAACTGAGGATGTTCCTGCTCCGCCCGGCATTCCGTCATCACCCAGGCCGGTTCCTAGGAGCCTTCCCATCGTCGAGTCGCTAGGTAATGAGGACAATTCTCTCCAAGAGCTCAAAGAACCTATGGGCTTGCGCACTATAGTTCTCAAAGGTGTGGATGATCTCATTTCTAGAAAGAAGCGCGATCCCTACGCCACAACGATGATTACATTCGCTAATCCGGAGAGGAGTCAATACCCTAGCCAGGTCTGGGCCCTTCTAACGGATCGTCGTCGTAGATCCTTTCAAAGAGTTCTCAAAAGTATCCCTCAGCGCTCTCGGAGGTAAGTTCGTTGAAAGTGGCAGGATTTACATGTTATAAGCCTTTCTATTTTTTCTCCCCAAGGTTATGTGAACGATATCAGGAAGGTTTATGGTCCAACCCCAAGCACTGCCGCGAATGCCTTCGAGATACTCTTTGCAAAAATCTTCTGGTAGTGCGTGCTAAACGTAGACGTAATTACATGTCCCTTATCTTGCCAGTTGATGACGCTGAAGACCTTGATAATGCAGGTATGGAGATGATTTTCGACAAGCGTCGGTCCTCTGGTTCCCCTCATTGCCGTGAATGTGCCTTCTATGGTAGGGCTTGCAGAAACGAGCATCCCAAGCGGCCAACGCCACAAGACGACCCATATACCATGAACGTCGATTTGAGTGATTCTTTGCTCTTTAGCCAAGGAGATGTCTATCCTTTGGATCTTTTGGAGAGCCCTGTACTCCGGGATTCTGATAGCTTTGGCGACGGCGAAGACGACGCGCACTCTAGTGGTGCGGACAGCCCGATCATTCGTGATCAAGACGAGTTTAATGATGAAGATGGATACGGCGATGAAGATGAGCTCATGGCCACTGAAAACAACGTTGATATGGAAGTGGTTGAGTCATACGTCGTATAATCGACACATTCCATTCAAGTTAGATAACACACGCATGCCGTGATTCCATTTGTACTGTACATATCGATCCTTTCTGCTCTCCGACCTCTCATTCCCCAAATGAAGCTCAGAAAAGGTTATAGACCCTCGAAAGGGGTAATGTCGTCGCAGGCTCTATATCCATCAACTCGCCATCCGCGCGCACATCGTAGCTTTCAGGATCAACGGTCATCTTCGGGGTCGCATCATTCCACTTCATATCCTTCTTCGTTACGGCCCGACACCCGCGTACGGCCTCGAACCGTTTTGACAAGCCATACGACGCAACGACCCCCGAGGTGATAGAGATCTGGGACACGAACGATACAGAGTTTAGCGCTGCGGATCGCGGTTTGGCACCCCACATTGGCTTGGAATAGAACGGCTGAACGGTGGGTATGGATGCGTTGGCATCTCCAATCTAGTTTGTAGGGAGGAGAAAGATCAATCAGTCAGGATGGGGAGCATCATTTCGTGTGACAAGTGAAGTGAGATAGATACGGACCTGTGCCCAGACGATCACGCCGGACTTGAGCACCATCTCGGGCTTTGACCCAAAGTTTTCTGGCTTCCAAAGAACGAGATCTGCTAGCGTGCCAACCGCAACATGTCCTACAAGGTGGCTTATCCCATGCGTGATCGCGCTTCAAACCAGTTCGTGAGTTTTCGTGAAAGCCAAGGGTGACAGAGAAAACCCACGGGTTGATAGTGTATTTTGAGATATATCTCTTTACACGACCATTATCCTTACCCTCCACATCTCCCAAAGATGTCAGTGGGCCCTTGAACTCACGCAGCTTGCTCGCCGTCCTCCACGTCCGACTCACAACCTCCCCAACACGACCCATGGCCTGCGAGTCTGAACTAATGATGGAGATGGCCCCGCTATCGTGAAGGACGTCTTCTGCAGCAACGGTTTCAGCTCTGATGCGCGATTCGGCAAACGCGAGATCTTCAGGAATGGATTTGTCGAGGTGGTGGCAAACCATTAGCATCTGTGTGTGGGTGTGAGTTATGTATATGTGGTGGATGTGAGGGGGACGTACATCGAGGTGTTCGTCTAGGGTATTGTTTGTGTATGGGCGAGTTGGGTTCGTGGATGACGGGAGAACGTTCTCCAGCCCGCAAACAACGATGATGTCAGGAGCATGTCCACCACCTGCACAACGTTAGAGATGTAATAAAGTGCTACTTTGAAATAAGAGAGTCACCTGCTCCTTCGCTGTGGTATGTGTGAATGGTACGTTTTCCAATTGCAGCAATTGTACCTACACATAACATCAGTCAACACTTCAATGAGTAGGAAAAAAAACATACTCTCAACGAATCCACCCTCATTCAAGGTATCCGTGTGTATATTGACCTGCCAACCACTCAGCCAGTCGCAAATAACCACAAAATCCCCCCAGCACGCACCTGAACATCATACTTATCCGCAACATCCAAGCAATTCACAATCGCCGCTGGAGTAGACCCCCAATCCTCATGCAACTTCAAGCCCCCAGCTCCAGCCCTAACAACCTCCTCCAGCGCTATCGGCCCCGCATCGTTCCCTTTACCCGTAAACATAAAATTCATCGGCAGCCCATCCGTCGCTGCGAGCATATGGCGCATATAAAATGGGCTACTAGTACACGTCGTAGCGTTCGTCCCCGCACTCGGCCCCGTCCCGCCCCCAATCATAGTTGTCGTACCAACCGCGAGGGCTTCCTCAACTTGCTGCGGGCAGATGTAGTGGATGTGTGCGTCGATGGCCCCGGCGGTGATGATGAGTTTCTCACCGGCGATGACTTCGGTTGAGGAGCCGATGATGAGTGAGGGGTGGACGTTCGCCATTACGTCTGGGTTGCCGGCTTTGCCTATCCCTGCTATGAGTCCATTTTTTACGCCGATGTCTGCCTGGGTTTGGGGGGTTAGTTGGTGTGTATGGACTTGGAAAAGGGAATACCTTGTAAATACCAGACCAGTCGATGATGAGCGCATTGGTGATGACTAGGTCCAGAGTCTCCGTGGAAGAGCGGTTGGTCGCTTGTCCCATACCTTCTCGAATCGATTTACCTTGTACACATCATTATATTAGAAAGGTTTAAGAAACCTGGGGGATAAAGACATACCACCGCCAAATTTAACCTCATCTCCATAAACAGTCTCATCATGCTCAACCTCAACCCACAATTGCGTATCCCCAAGCCTTACCCGATCACCCACAGTGGGGCCATACATCGAGATATACTTCTCCCTCCCAATATCTGTATCCTCATGGATTTCCAACGCCCCAGGTTCAGGGACGTGGCAGAACCCGCGCTGCAGCAACCCAAGGATGATATCGTCCGTCCGCGATGGGTCCACGATGCCCGTGGCTAAGTTGTTGCCTCCAGAGATGATGCGTACCCCGGCGATCGACACGAGGGTGACGGATTTCACGTCTCCAGGCTCGAAGCGGACTGCGCTGCCTGCTGCTACGTCTAGGCGCTTACCGTATGCTTTAGCACGATCGAAGGAGAGCATGGGGTTGACTTCGATGAAGTGGTAGTGCGATCCGATCTACATTACGGATTGTGTGAGTTCTATGAGTTGATTTGAGGTAAGTATTAGCTCGATACCTGAACAGGTCGGTCTCCATTATTGGTTACCCTCAAGCGTACACGATCCCGCCCCTTGTTGATTATAATCCTCTCCTTCTTGGCGATAATAGCACCGGGGACTTTCTCGGACGCGTATTCGGATTCGTCGAGCAGCGGGAAAAGCGTCTCGGACGGAATGGGTAGGAAAGAGCCGTACAACGCTGCTTCCAGGTTCCCAGAGTCCGTGCAAATGGGGTCATGGACCGTCACCAGAAACACTCTACATTACACTGTCGGTCTCGACCAACACCTCTCAAGAAATTGGGTTGGAGACGTACCCGTCTTGAAACGTTCCCTCGACCTGTATCTCGTGCAAAAGCGCCGGGACGCTTGGCAAGACGTGGCGCCGGCCCAGGAGGGTTTTGCCATGGTGCATGAGCTCTGCTACGGAATAGACGCCATCCCTAATGCGTTCTTGCAGCTGCGAGGCGATGAGAGCGACTGTTTCCGTTTGGTTGAGGCGCAAGCCCCTTGCTAATCGTTTTTGGGCTAGAAAACCTGCCTTGGTGTGATTTGTTTGTTGGTAAGTATACGGTACCGATAAAGCCGAGCCGAGGAAATGGACACACCTGGTGAAGCAGGAGTTTCGCCTCTTCTCGAGGCAAGAGATGCATTTGAGAGGAGATGGCCTATTCTGGGTAGTAGATACGGCGTTCTCAAATGATAAGGGAGAGCATAAAGATAAGATTGGCAGAAGGCCAGATTAGATTAGATGGATACTCCCACACTTGTTTGAAGTTGTGGGTGTGCTGTTCGACAGTGTTCGACACGTCCCGAGTCCTCCAAAGTCCCCAGCTCTCTTTTGTGTTTCGTAATTTTGTTTTCCTTCGTCAGGCATGTTCACTCCTTATTCTTCACCCCGATTTCAATTGCAAGCTGATTACAACAACAATACCCACCCTGCTCATTCTACTTTGACGTATGTATTTCTTGTTCTCTCACAATACCGGCCGGCGTCAATTTTGACTCTTTCTGTTTTCTACAGGACTCGCGGCAGATGAATTCAATTCACTGCCTCATTGTCTTGGTCACACTTCATATAGAAACTCCGCGAATTGCTGCCTTGATCAAGTGATGCGCCTTACGCCCGACAAATCCCGACGATCCCGCCTCCGCCGTGCTCAAACGGGCATCCGAGTGCTGCGGACTGGGCGAGTCATTTTGGCACCTATCGCCTCGCGATGGACACGTTTCCCCGGTAAAACTGGCACCCCTTTCGTTTTAGCCTGTCCGTGCGTCTATCAGTTGGTTCTTGAACCAGCTTTCTAGCCAGTGATCCAATTTTATCTCGCGTGTGCACACATCAACTGCCAAAGACGAAACGAAACGAGACGAAGCGATGAAACCCATGGAAGGGAAGGTGTGTCCATGTGGAGCACCGCCACTCCTGATCCGTGTGGCCGACTAAAAAGGGAAAAGTGAGTCACTGTCACAATGTTATGTTTTGTTGTGTGTTTTTGCTTGTTCCCAGGCAGGGTACGCTTTTGTTCTGAGCCACGATATCAACTCGGACAGATTCAAAAGTAGGGAGTGCTTGCTGCCATTCCTACAAATGTCGCTGCTTCAGTCCCCTGGATCCGTTCTTCCCTTGCCCGCCTCAATCCCTCCCCAGCAGCACTCTCCTCCCCGAAAGCGCACTTCTTCCTTCTGCTACCCCAGCCCAGCCTTGTCACCCAACCCAAGGCCCGTTAAAGCTCAACGCACAGAGCCACCTGCACAAATGGGCTCCTTACGCCGCACAGAGACGCTGCTGGTCTTGCCCACCATGTCAACAACGGCTTCTTCATCCACCCCAACGGCATCTACCCCTGTGCCCTACCACCGTACCTTACAGTACTACAAAGACCAGCGCCAGCGCCGCAAACGCGCCGCCGATCTACCCAGTACACACATAGACTCTCCCCATGTCAATCACGTTGCTCCGCAGCAGCAAGTCCAGCCTTCTCCCCATTCACAGCCTCAGCCCGCACCACAGAGAACTGGGAGATCGAGAACGCCACGTCGCCTGCAATCATCCCCATCACTCACACAAATCATCCTCCCCTCTGTGTCTAATCCCGTCGTTCAGATCCGCACATTCCGCTCCTCCTCTCCACTAGCCCCTACCCGCACCGTCCTCCCTGGCCGCCCCGTCTTTCCCCGGTCAAAGGCAGAACCAGACCTATACCGCAAAGCTATCATCACTCGCATGCGGTGTTCCCCAGAGGGCCGGAAGATTCTGCACATGGGCCCGAGGCTCGCGCTCTCCATCATGACCGCGACCAAGGAGCTGGAACGTATCGTTGCGGACCAGCACGAGAAGGACGGTGATGTGGTCATGGCTGATGTCACTGTCGCGGATGTATCCCCAGTCCCCACATCCCTGGCTCCGCAGCAACTGAAGGGCTGCAGTGCCCTCCCAGTGCTAACCAACTCATGGGTCGTCGTCAAGGGTGACGATTGGGAGATGGTGGATTGTGGAGCGTGATTGACACGAACCCCACCAAGAGTAACTTATTCACCCAACCAAAGGACTTTCGGAATGTTGTATTCAGCTGTATAGCTCGGTGGATCGTTTCCCCTTCCTTCCTCCTCCCTCCCACACTGCCTACCTACACACCGCACGACACCCACGGGGACTTTTCATCTATTTTATTAATATTCGTGCCTCGCAAGTTGCAGGTCTTTTGTTCTCATTTTCAGGCTGTTGTTTGTTGTCTCTACTACTCTGGTTCCTTGTACCTCCACACACACACATGCAATTGTACTACCTACCTCACAATATACGATTATTTACCTACTACTTACACCCCTTTTACTTGCTAAACTTAGTCTTACTTTGGTCCCTTGTGATAATCAGATGCAGAGCGCTCCATAAATGATGACTCGAATGATCATGATCCTTTTGGCACAAAGACAGCGCAACCGTAAGTGACTCGTTGATAAGTTGACTCGAGAAAATGTCTGATTACGAGCGCAACTCCGCAGCTGTGCGCATGCGTGCAGGCGCAGGTGTGTAAATGGGGTAAAGCTGGCGCGTAAACGAAGAATCAGATGACCGCGAAGTGTCAAAGCGCGGCGCGCCGCTCCGAGAATGCGCTGTTTATAGGTGAAATAAATTGCTGAAGACGAGTACAGGGATAACAGGTAAACAAAATGAGAGCCGATAGCTGTAGTACAACGGAACAGATAAGAACAGGAACAGCCTGAGGTACACCATTTGGTATACGAAAGATAATTGGACCTGAGGTTGTGGACAGGTTGTTGAAGATGACGAAAGACGGAACACCACAATTAACTTCACCGACGGGAGAACCTCCCTCCTGGTTGGAAGCTTGCCACGCGACACGCGCCCTTGTTTGTGCTGTTAAAGATGTACACGCATGCCTTGCTTGTATCTACGTACGTATGCTCCGTCGGCCGTGCTCGAGTCAGTGATAACGCCCCGTGCTGTTGTACATTGAAGTACAGTAAGTATGTTCCGTCCAGTGCCACCTGCGTGACGCGTCGCGCCAAGTAGTTGATAGTTATTCCGTCGGACCGGTTTTTGGGAGAGTAAGTAGTTGATTATGATCAGTCACTGGGAGAGCTGACTGAGGGTATCGTATACAGCATGTAACTGTTCCTCCAGATGGCGCCGACTCCCGTGTCACTGATTTGGATCGGAGAATGGTACGTATCGAGAGAAGCGGTTGGCTGCAGTGCACCGGGAGAACTGGCGAACTCGTGGAGCCTGAGGTGTGGTATCCAGAAGAGTTGATGGGATAACACCGAGCCTCTCAGTCCGGAAGCATGACGAGACACGACACTGGTATTGCTGTACTGAAGCTCAAGTGCCCAGCAAGTATGCTCCGTCTAGTACCTGCCATCCGAGTTAAGTCGAGTCACTGATTCTCGGACCGACTTTTGGTACGTACTTGTAACCATTAACGGGAGTGGTTAACTGAAGTGCAGGCGAACTTTCAAGCTGTGGGGCGGGGAGTGTAGTATCAAAGAAGCGGTCGCTGGGATTGTTCAAGAAACCCCGCTGTTTGTTGGCTGGAAGCATTTATGTTGAAGTTGTGCACACTGCAATGATGTTGGGCCCGTCCAGTACCTGCCATTCGGACCGATTCTTGGACAAGATTTTTGATAGGTAGAGATAATTATCGACAGAAGCGGTTGACTGAGACCTAAAATATAGCGTCTAGAAGAGTTGGCTCGGTCTCTTCGGGGTACACCCAAGTTCCATTCATAATAAGCTTGATGAACCCGAATCGTGCTCCTGCACGTTGAACTACATCCAGCCACCCGCGAGTCTTATTCTCGGTCCATTGAATGCAGCGCGAACTGGCGAACTTGTGAAGCCCGAAGTGTAGCAATATTGCTGTCCTTAGAAGCATCGGCCTCGAGCGTGAGCGTTCAGGTTACACTCAGAATGGAATCAGGGAGGCTGATTTTAAAGTTGACAGAAGCTTGAGAGACGAATACCGCCGACCGCAGTGAGATCCACGTGAAGGAGGGGTAAGGTCTCCGAAAAGCGGGGCTGCTGACGGAATGGGCTTGCCCATCGGACGATAATATATACAGGGAAGCCTGAGGTCCGGAAATTGCGCACTCTGATTTTCCAGTAGTCGCGACTCGTAGCTCCAGCTTGTTCGCTTCACATCACCTCATCGAAAAATTGGGAGGTGTACAGTTGCGGACAACTAAAGTCAACAAATTTATAGACCGATTTATTGAGACCGGTAGAGATTTTTTAAAAGTCCGAAAACCATCGGAATAGGCAGGAATTGAGTAGATCTTTCAAATGGTACCGGCAGATTTCCCAAAAGTGAAGATTTGTCAGAAAAAAAGTCCAAAATTTTGGCGCAGGCCATAAAAAATCGATAAAATCTCGAAAAAGTCATTTTTGAATAGATCTCGGTGAGTACTGTCAAAGTCCACGTAAAAAATGGAGGTAATCTATCTCCTCCCCTTCGAAAAAAATCCTACTATGCCATCCAAACCTGGAGGCCATCCTCCTAAAAAATGTTGCAATCTTGTAGGCCTCCAAAATAACCCTTCTTTGACTTCCATTTGAGGTCATGAATGCATTTTCCTTCCAAAGTTTCATTGTGAGCTAAATCCTATTGAAATCGTATGTACTAGCTTTTAATGTGAGATACCGCATGCTAAAAAAGTGCTAGTACTGGGGTTGGCATAAGTACCAATATCGCGAAGTGGAGAAGGAACCCTTCAAGGACGCCAAGGAAGCGGAGCAACGCTTCCTTGAAGAATGCCCGAAAGAGGTTATATAGTGTTTCATAAACCGATCGCGGCGGTTTATGAGTGCGTACTGCAAGCCATGGCTGTGCGCAAGCAAAAGCAGCACTGGGAAATTAATCAGATGGTCTTGATGAACCCTGCAGCTCCGTTGCTGCAGTTGCCAAAGCTTAATTGGAGAAAAATGTCGCTCAAAATTTTGGCGCGGCCAAAAATGCGTGGGAATAATATGAAAAGACCAGTTTTGAGCTCCTTTTGCCTGTACAGTTTCAGATCTGTCATTAGATTTCCGTCAAAAATTCTGGTTCCTGAGATACTCAATTTGTTGACTTTAGTTGTCCGCAACTGTAATAGCCATAATTTCACCAATGTTAAGAAATCGCCGTGTGTTGTAGCATGTTGTTACCTATTTATTCATGCTTGTTATTCTCGAGTCGGCTGGACAAATTTGCTGACCCACTTCTCTTGACAGCTCTCCAACATGTTACATCCCTCTTCAGCATAGTCAATACTGGGCTCGGTTCCGAACTTCCGAAGAAAAAAAAAGCCGACAAACAAACATCTTTGATACATTAGCGATCCTGGTATGGCGTCAGCTAATTATACGCACACACAATAGCTGTTTTGAAATCTCCGGCATTCACCAGGCCCAGGTTGTCTATCTCTGAACAGATCTTAGAGCGAAGTTGTGCTCTTGGCTGACTTACGGCCGCCGCACGACTTACACACGTCGGTAAGTACCATGACATCATGAATTTTTAATGATGCGCTCCCAGGAATTCTTGCGTTGGCAAAGAGCAAGACAAAGCTTGAGTATATCACTCCTCAGGCAACTCGCGCAAATTGGACGCTCAACGTACGAATAGACTTCGATGAAAATCTCTAGTCTAAGTAAAGCACAGAAGCTTATTGTTAAAATTAGGCACAGACGCGAGACTTCACGGCATGACGTCGCCTACAACTGACTCACTCATCAACATACCGTCGCCTCGGGATCTACTTACTCGTTTGACACTGGGATCTTGCAAATCTATCCGGCTCTTCCCACCAATCAGTCTTACTTGCATAGCCCCGCGCAGTTTAAACAACTTGGGCTGCTTTTGAAAAAAAGAAGATATCGTATGGGCATTAGTACAACAATGTTCTAGGCGGGGACAATAATCTATGGATAATCTAACAGATCCGAGCTGGAAGATGTTACGAACAACATTTTTCATACAGGCGCATACCCAGGTACCTACCGCCTCCTGTGACGTCCCTCCACATGTTAACTTACTATCAAGGGCCAAATATCACCAAGTAAAAACATACAACGCCTATGGGTTGGACCCTTACCCTGACCTTATCTCAAAATTATCTTGGCCCAGATCTTGGCTTGAAAGCGATGGTACCCGATAAATTTTGGCTCATCAGCTTTTCTAGACCGTGCTGGACGCAAATTATAGAGCGATTCAGATTAAAGAACCCGCACACACCAGGAATCCTCGGCTTTGTTTATCGCCGTTCGAACATGCTGATACGCACGTCAGGCATATACACCGCAGCATTGCATCCGAGGCAGAGGGGTTGAAGCGGTTCCTGGCGCTAGAAAGTTAAGTATATAGCCATCATCTACAACATCGGCTTTCGTTTATTAACCCACCTGGAGTGGCGTTATCCAATCCTCGACTTTTACACATTTCGATTCAAACCTCGGCTGGCTATCGCACATGGACGAAGTCTCGAAGTTTATTAACCTATATTCCCTCGGTGTCATTCCCCTTCGCGTTGTTTGTGAGTGTTTCGTGAACTTTGGCGACCATACATTCATCTGAAGCAATTAATTGTTAACCAGTGGCTTCATTGACATGGGTTCTCCATGACTATCGTAAGTTTTTTTTTCTGCTGTACTCTTCATTTTTTTCAAAACGAGCTGGTAATAATAGTTGTGACCCTTTATGACGAGGTACGCAACGGCGAGTCGCTTTCTGTACATCTTTCTAAGAAATATCCACAGATGAAACTAGTTTGGGTCAGTATTCTAAACGATTAAGCCGTAATATTAGTTGACAAGTGTCGTGAAGCCCCAGCGGTGGAGTTTTGGGAAGATAATGTTTTTATGGGTCAGTTTTTTTCTTTTTTATAAACACATTTTATTCCGGTGCTGATTATGCCCCTCAAGATTCGTTATTATACAATCGCCCTTTTGGTGTTCGACACTCTTCAAATACACATCTTCGCTCGACCTGGCGTTGTCACGGACGATCTGTAAGCCCGTAGCCAATGATGCGTTTCCCGTTTTCACCGTCATCCGTATCAGGTGCGTGGCTATGGATCCAATCACCCGGCTGGCCGGTGCGATTAGTCTATGGTCTATCGAAATTGTCATGCAAGTCCGCATCTACGCATTATATCGGTGCTCGAAGAAGGTCAGTCTTAGCAATTGTATGTTTAGAAATTTAACTAATTTGCGGATACCAATCCAGATCGCTCTTTTCAATGGCATATTATTTTTGGCCTCCATTGGAAACTTCTTATGGATCATGGTCTATAATTTCGAGCGCAGGAGAACCTTGATTGCCGGCTCGATCCATCTACCGCTTCCTGGATGCCCATCCATTAACGGTGGGATACAGTGGGCTCAATGGATTCCTGGTACTTTCTCCCTTCGGCCTTTTCAGTACAAATTGGCTGATATTCGTTTTTTTTTTAGCAACGGCGTTTGAGGGTGTACTCCTCTGCTTTGCGCTCTACAAGACGGCGAAAACATGCTCCGATCACGTACGATTTCAGAAGCGCGTCAGACTGTCAGATATTCTCCTCCAAGACAACATCCTCTATTTCTTTGCGTGAATTCCTAATCGTTTTTGTATTCAACAAAGTATTAATGATGTTCAAATGTCTATAGCGTTACCAGTTTGCTGATTTTCAACAACTTGATGGTTGTTGTACGTGTGCCTCTTGTTGCCAATTTTTCAAAATGACGGATCATTGAACCTTGCAGGGAGCGACTCGTATTCCATGGTTCGGATTTGGGTACGCTAGATTTTCTATCTCTTCAGACCGTCGTTTGACGGATCGCCAGTCCTTTTCACGCTGCACTGGGTATCATCACCACACGAATGCTTCTGCATCTTATCGAGTATGCGAACTCCACCCAAATTTTGGCTTGGGACAGCAACGGGCCTATAAAAACAGAAATATCTGATGCGATTTTTGCGGTTCGTTCCGACGAGGACTCCAACCTTGAATCAACAAATTTAATGAGTGCAGTATTTGATACCGACCTGGAAGGGCAATCTGAGGTAGGTAATTCAACGGACCTCTAACACTTATGCCGTGTCACGCCGAGTACTAATGCCTGTCATCCTAGCCAACGTTGCCGGAGCACCAGTCGATGTCTGAAGTCTCACGCCCCACTGCCGGACCAAGTACCATTTCTCATCTTTCGAGCGTTGCTTCATCAAGTTCGACAATACCAAGATGGTACCATAATTACTTGAGGGGATAAGGGGTCATGCCGGTCATGAGGTGACAGAATTTATTTAATGCCCAGTCAAATACTTTTCCTTCATTTAAATCAACTGTACATTAGACACAACCAAAGGCGTAAACAAATTAATACCCCTCCAAGAAAGGTCGAAAGGGAGACAGGGATATTAAGAAAGTCTTTAAGCGCAAGCCCAGCCGCGAAGTAAACACGACAATCATAGACGTCATCGATCATCAATCAGTGACGGCGCGAAATGATGGGCGAGCAGTTTTTGGGGTGGTTGTGTGATCACCATACACCTCCAGATCTGAGTCTGGGAAAACATCAGGAAGGAAGCCTTCACTCGACCTCCTTCCGATGCTACCATCGCTCGCGTGAGCTGGTATTGCCACGCATCCGGGACTCCGTTGATCCTCGTCACAGCAACTCCACATCGTGATCGTGCGTACGACCTTGAAGGCGAGCCCATCCGGAGTCCTGGATAGGAACTCGTAGACTTCATTTTCGAGATGACCTGCAAAGCAACGTCCAGCTTAAATGACGTAACTCAAAGGGGCAACACACACCTGGATGGTAGCCACTGACCTCCCTTTCACCCTCTTTGACAGTTATTCGGCGCTCATCATGTTGAGCGGCTTTGTGTGACATTCCGTGAGTTTTAGATTCGCGTCGCGATTTACGACGAGGCCGCCGATGTTTCGCCATGGTAGGCGTGGTCGGTGGTGAATCATTGAATGGGAGAGCTGCGGCCACTTCCTTGATAATAGCGCGGTGGAATCGAGGATTGCTATCTGCCAGTTTGAGCAAAATCGCGCGAAGCTTGGCCTCGGGCACAGCTGCAATCGATGTTCGCAGCCCAAGATTGCTATGTTCCGAGGCGCAATCCGAGTCCGAGTCAGTGGTGGGAGGGTAGGGTGAGGCCGAATCATAGTGGCTTTCCATCAGTGGGTAGAGGTTGACCATCTTGGATTGTGCCGGTATGGCTCAAACAGTACGATGAAGCGCAGGAGGCGATGGGCGCTACAGGAGAAAGGTGTGCGTTCAAGATAAAAGGCAGGTAGTTAAAGGAATTGTGTATTGTGGCATCTTTTTGTCTTCGAGGTTCCAGAAGCTCCGCAAAAACACTCGTTCCGATTCCGGACGACGGCTTGCAAGGCACCCTCAGTCCTAATTTGTGCAGAAGGCATGCCAAGCTATTTTGAACAAGGATGACGAGTCGGTGTCCACGAAAGACGCCGAAATGGAAATGCAGAGCGAAACAATAGTGGAATAAGACAAAGAAAAATCAGGAGCTGCAGATGTGCGTTGAGCTACACAAAACTCTACCAGGGGACTAAAAGGTCCTCACACAAAAACTAAGCCTCTTCGCGTTTTCTTTTCTTCGATGGTTCTGAAGGTTTATGTTCGCCTCGAACGCAACCTACGCTGCCCCCATCCTTGCCGCAACAAGTCCATTTGAGATTTTCGACTCCGTCCGAGGGCCCCTGAGGGCCCTCGTCAGATGTCTTCGCGTCGACCGCCAGTACACCTGTGACATCCATGATCTAGTGAACAATACAATTAGATTGAACGACGTACCTGGATGAAAAGTGCATTCATCATTTCCTCGAGGTAGATTGATGTCATATTCCACTCCGCAGGTCGCACAAGTTTCCCAGCGCGGCACAACCGCGTGCGTGTCTCGCCTGACCGTTATGAGCTCTTTTGTCAGCGCCGCCTCAACAGCCAATTCGGTGCCCACGAAAGTTTTCAACATTTCACGCAATCGTGACTCGGAGACCGTGGATATTGCGTTACGCAACTGTGTTCGGGTCTCTTCATTTAGATGAATCACCACTTCCGATCCGTCAGAATTCAATTCGTCAGCAGATTCCTCCTCTCCATCGTCTTCCTCCTCGTCCTCGTCCTCGTCGTCTTCCGGCTCCGATTCTGTGTCTCCGGTTAGGTCAATGATCACAACTTCTGTTGTAGGTTCTTCGTGAATAGCCAACGCATCTGGTGATGCCATTCTCTGAGATTAAAAAGATCTCGTTAGCTTTGGCCAGAGTATCTGCGGAAGGACGTAGAACTACGTCTCTGTCTTTCATCCAGATTATTGCGTTTGTCGGCGGTGGTATTGCGGGACAAGCGTCAGGTTCAAATTTTCAACTGTTCGAACCACATGACCACGGACGCAATAAAATGGTCAGTGGTTCGCCTTGTCCTCAACGCCGTTCTATCGCCTATTTCACCAACATTTCTTTGACGCCTGCAACAAATTCTCTCGATTTCCAGAGTTTCAAAATTCAACTATCTACCCATCGGATACAGGTCATTGAGTGCATATAGTTCTTCTTGACTTTGGGCGTTTAACCCAAACATAACTGCCTCACCAGGTTAGTAGGGTTCCGCCATTCAGGACTACTTAGAAGATCGTTTCCTGGCCAATCTACCGCCGAACTTTCAATAGTTTGATTTTTAAGTAATACCTCCGATTCCGATGACGGACATCTAGAAGCGCGATGATACATCGCAATAATTGTGTAAGATTCAACAACAGATAATACGCCCAGACTCATCGACATCGTACAGCTCTTTGGAAGTGAAAGGGTCAAATCAGTGCAGGGTTCAAGTACCTCCTTTAAAAATGGATGCTACTGTCAACATTAGTTTCTCTAGTGTGATAGGTCTGTTTTCTTGGGTTTGAAATTTGCACTGAAAATCATATTGGAGATTCAGCTCCTCGTACTATGCTGACTATGCTGACTGATAGCAGATATAGAAGGGGATCTCAAGAGTCGCCTCAAACTCAAGCTCATTGGGTTTCTTGTCTTGGCCAACCCTGACTTAGGTGGTTTTATCCGCCGGCCCGCCATTTTTACTTCCATGTAGTATGTACACCTGTTTTTTTTTGGCTTCAACATGTCATCGGTGGCACCTTAAAGTCGGTCACTTCATGACAGCCTTCTCTATTCAAGTACCCTGCTCGGCGCTCGCACCTGACCTATCGCTTTGGCGCGTGCCGTTCCCTAGGGATCAGAATTCTCATGAGCTTTTCTATTAAGAGTATCCGGTCTACTATTTTACTCAGCTTCTTTTCAGTTGAAGCTCTCACCACCAGCCAACCCACGGAGCCATGAGCGACACGGTAATTGACGAACAGACCCCCCTCCTTGACCGAAAGCAACGCAAAGCTACACCACTCCCCAAGCTCCAGATTGCTATCATACTCCTGCTTCAAGTCTGTGAACCGTTAACGAGCCAATCTATTTACCCCTATATCAATCAGGTGTGTTAGACAACTTCCGTGACTCTTCAATTTTTTTGAACTCTACGTGGTAGCTGGTCAGCGAACTAGACATCACCGGTGGTGACAAGAGGAAAGTTGGATACTATGCTGGGTTGATCGTTGAGCACAATATTCCTCCTAATTGGATTATATACTAATGGAACCACTAGGAATCACTTTTTTTTGCGACAGAGGCCTTGACGGTTCTTCAATGGAGCCGCGTGTCTGACCATGTAGGCCGCAAACCTGTAATGTTGATTGGGTTATTCGGCATGATGATATCGATGCTATGTTTTGGTCTCTCCCGGAATTTTACGGCCCTCATCGTCAGGTATTAACGTTGTTCCCTATGCGACATATCATCTATGATTGTTAACTTCTTATCAAATCTTCCAGCCGATGTCTGACAGGTCTGCTAAACGGGAACATCGGTACGCCACCGCCAGCTCCCGTATTAACTCTTCCCCTGATTTTGGCAGGCGTCATGAAAAGTGTCATGGGAGAACTTACGGACTCTACAAATAGGGCAGAAGGCTTTGCACTGATGCCCGTGGTCTGGGGCTTAGGCGCAACTTTGGGGTACGTCAACCCACTCCTAAATTTACGTCTCAGTAACCCAAGCCTGCCCCTCCCTGCGCAGCCCATTTATTGGAGGGTCGCTTTCCCGTCCTCATGAGCGTTTCCCAAATGTGTTTAGCGGCTCGTTTTGGAAGGCATATCCGTACTTTCTGCCTTGTGTTGCAACGTCAGGTTTCGTCATGATCGCTTTCACGACCGCTTTGATATTTTTCAAAGAGGTTCGTTCAATCAAGCTCGTAGGCATGTTTTATACTGCTAACTTTGAACCAAACAGACTGTCCCAAAAAAGCAATCTTCGAAGCACAGAAGTGCTGATCCTGCAGACAGTATGCTTATGTCAGATGACAGTAGCCCACGACTTGATGCACCACTACCCCTTCGTGATGTCCTTACCTACCCTGTTGTTCTTTCGGTTTCCAATTATGTGGCGCTTGCCTTCCTCAATATCTCCATCTCTGCCCTTCTCCCTCTTTTCTTGGCCATGCCACTATCTGTTGGGGGGTTAGGCTTTTCCCCGGCGACTATTGGCTACATCATTGGTTCATATGGTGCGGCGAGCGGTATTTTTCAAGCCCTTTACTTTTCAAAGATAGTCCGCTGCTTTGGCGAACGCCGCGTGTATATCTGCGCGATTTCTACAATGGCCCCCGTATTTTTGTTGCTCCCTATCATAAGCCTACTTGCCCGACAATGGGGATTGTCTCCGATAGTGTGGGTCTTCATCGTCTTCCTTCTAGTACTCTTGTCCCTTCTGGATATGGCCTATGGTAAGAGTTTCCTCTGCCTCCTTTTTCCTTCCCTAATTACATTCCACCCTTTGAATTTTAGGTTGCATATTCATGTTCATTACAGCTTCTGCACCAAACAGACGCTCACTTGGAGCCACCAACGGGTTGTCCCAGACAACAGTCTCAATAGCGCGTGCCATCGGGCCCGCGATGTCTACCTCTCTGTTTTCATTCTCTGTAGAGAGGAACATACTAGGGGGATATGGCGTATACGCTTTCTTTTGCACCCTCTCAGTTCTTGCTATTATTCTAGCTTCCCGGTTGCCTAAGCACGTGTGGGATCACCAAGATTTCTTGGATGGGCACAAAGGCGATCATCATGACATATGAACCTTGACGATATTACACTGTTTTCCTTTCTCGCCCTAATATTTCATTATAAACAGAGGTTGTGAGCCAAAATTGACTCGTCTGCTTACCTCGGGTCAAGCCGAACCGGCTTTCTGATTCCAGCAATGAAAACTTTCTCTCATGCAGTCTGCAGAAGACCGTAACACGAAGCATCTCCAGAATTCCATGGGGAATTATGACGGTGATTTAGGAGGTTCCCGGACTTCTGATTTCACCATTTGAATACTTCTCGAAAAGTTTTATGACTCCAAAAGTTCCCTTATAGCACGCGATGACCTTGGGTTTCGCCATCCTTCTTCTACTTAGCTATGAGTCTAACAATTGCAGATGACGGAAGCCCAGTCTATGACTCGGAGGAAACCCCGTTGTTGAAGCAACACAAGAAGACCCCTTTGCCAATCTTACAGATCGGCATAGGTCTTATCCTGCAAATCTGTGAACCCATATGCAGCCAATCCATATACCCATACATCAACGAGGTGGGTACCATCAGTTGCAATGATTCAACGAATAATTTTTGACATGACGGAAAATCAAGCTGGTAAGCACCCTTGGTATCACTGGGGGCGATGAAAGAAAAGTTGGATACTATGCTGGCTTGATCGTTGAGTAAATTATTATCCACCTCAGGTTTCGCATCTTACTTGGAAGAGGGAATTATAGGAATCTTTATTCTTTGTCACGGAAGCGATAACAGTACTGCAGTGGAGTCGACTTTCCGACCACATAGGACGAAAGCCCGTTATATTGGTCGGCCTCACGGGCATAATGTTATCAATATTGTGTTTTGGTTTGTCGCGCACCTTTGTCACTCTTGTTATTAGGTATATTTCACTCTAATTTGGGATGGCGTTCAGCTAATCACTGTGCGACGCAGTCGCTGCCTGTGTGGCCTGCTAAACGGAAACATCGGTTTGATTGCTTGACCACATTATGAAATACATCCCCACTTATCTCGAAAAAAGGTGTTATGAAAAGTCTTATGGGGGAATTAACTGACCCAACTAATCGCGCCGAAGCCTTTGCGTTAATGCCTGTCACCTGGTCTATGGGTATGTCACTAGGGTACGTGAGATTCGATCTTGGGGAATTATATGATGAAGGAATTGCAATTGATATAGCCCCTTAATTGGAGGGTCTCTGGCGCGACCCAGTGACCGCTTTCCAAACGCGTTCTCCGCCGAATTTTGGAAAGAATTCCCTTATTTTCTTCCTTGCATCGCAAGCGCAAGCATCGTTTTTGTAGTTTTTCTCGTCGCAGCGCTGTTTTTAAAAGAAGTACGTGTATACCCCCTACTTAATGAACCTATTGTCACTTGTAACCCTTTTAACAAATAGACGGTTCCAAAACGAAATGCCCGACCAAAGCGTCCATCATCCCCTTCACCTGACTGTACCCTGGCTGAGGCGGTGGAACCCCCTTCATCTCATGAGCCTCTTCCGCTTCAAAAACTCCTGGTGTTTCCCGTCGTTATCTCAATCCTCAACTACACGACATTGGCGGTCCTGAACATTTCCGTCAATGCCCTTTTGCCATTATTCTTCCACATGCCCCTTGACATGGGTGGCCTTGACCTCGAACCAGTAACTATTGGATACATAATTGGTGTCTACGGTGCAGGGACGGGCCTCTTTCAGTTCTTGTTTTTCGCCAAGTTGGTTCGGAGGTTCGGCCCAAGGCGGATGTTTGTAACTTCGCTTTCGGCATTCATCCCGATTTTCCTCATGTTCCCTGTCGTTAACATTGTCGCAAAAACACTCGGTGTCTCCCTACTTGTTTGGGTTTTAGTCGGTTGTCAACTGGTCTTATTATTTTTTATGGATACAGCCTATGGTGCGTCCCCTGTGCGTCACTGAGACTTCACTAATTTTTTTTGTAGGATGCATCTTCATGTACATCACGGCGTCAGCGCCCAACAAACGCTCACTGGGAGCAACAAATGGTCTATCACAGACCACTGTTGCCGCAGCGAGAGCCATCGGTCCCGCCCTATCGACATCCCTTTTCTCGTTCTCTGTGGAGCGAAATATTTTGGGAGGGTATGGTGTGTACGCCTTTTTCACCCTTTTCAGTGCTCTTTCTCTCCTCTTGGCTGTTCGGCTTCCCCATCAAATTTGGGCTGAATCGCAAGAGTTAGATGGGTGACCTGATCAGACACTGAGGAACTGCCACTGTTACTTGTCAAAGGTGGGACATAAATGAAGTGACAGAATTTCGCCTTGTTATGCGGGGCAAGCCGCAAAATTCCAACCTAAGGAACCCTGAAAAAAGCATGTCGTGTTATTGGACTTGTAAACCCTTTTATAATTTTTTTTTGCTACTTGCGGGGAGTTGGTATGGCTGGGTCAGATCCGGTTCGCCTCCAGAGTAAGCGAAGAAAAAAAGCCTCTGCTTTTGCTTCGGCTTTCGCTGTGAGTTTGTTTGTTCCCGCGTTTTCTTTCGACGATACTAAACAGCTACCCACCGTTACGCAAACCAAATTAATTTGGAAAGGTTCCAATGTCCATGCTATATACCAGCTGTATGACTCTGTGCTCGTTGAAAATATGACGCTTTCGAAAAACGCGCTACGCACTTGGAGGGTAAGCCGAAATCTATTTGTTTTGATTGGCAGTTGTTACCTACATCTCGGTGTTGTCTGTCAGCGGAGTGGTTGTAGACCATTCAAAATGTTGTGGCAGATCGTCAGCCTCCGGTGAGATATCTTGCTTCTTTCCCCAGAGAGTCCCATAATTTCTTCTACTTCAGAGTAGTTCTTCTTTTGCTTTTCAAAGATGATAGCGAGCATACGCGTCATCATTGCCTACATCTCTGAGCTCCTCCTCGCTACCTGGCTATGGCTTCACCGCACGCTCTTTCCTGCTATTTCCTCCGTCTTTTCTAGGTCCAATCATCAAACGGTAGAGTTGCCCATCACCTCGCCCGCCGCGCCCTCACAATTTGCCTCGACTGATTGTTTTGCTTGGTATCGTGCTTCCACGTACTGTGAGTTATCGAGTCTTATCCTCCATCTTTAACGTGCTCAAATTATTGGAGGCAATGCCCGATTTTTAGACGAGAACCTTGCATCATGGGAACAGGTTTTACCCCACCAAGATATTCTGCATCGCGAACTCTTTAGAAAAAACCACTCCCAGAAGAGAATGTCCCACCAGTTCTTTAGCGACGACTATTTAGGGGATTCAATTGGTCTAGAAGGCGAAATTTCTCGTTTATCTAGTGATCCTTTGCAGGCACCAATCTTACACGGAATGGCTGCACTCTCCACCTTGGACGACATCTCGTCACATTTCAGCCCTTCTCGTTGCTCGACTCCCCCTCCCCGTCGGATTCTTGACTCCTGCGATTCTTTTGCGCAAGTAGAACATTCGGGCTCTCCGCAGAAGCATGTGAGTGTTAGTACGGATGGCAGAATTGGAAAGCTGGGACAAAGGCGGGGATTTAAGGGTGCTCCTCTCAAGACCTCATTAACGACGCCCCAGGGCTCGCTTCTGTCCCTTCCACCCGCGAAATCGGATCGATCTTCTGGTCGAATGTCGCCCACCACCCCTCGGACTCCTTTGTCGTCGATTGTGAATCTCTGCACCTCCTTCTCACCTAAGTCTATGAGAAGCTCAAAGCAAGCTCCATTCGAGGTTTACGATCAAGATGATCCTTTCGCAGTCAACGCGCCATCTTTCTACAGTTCGATCTCTGCAGCTTCCACTCCGCCCTGGAATGACGACGACCTTACTTTGTACCTCGACCAGGGAAAACTTAAATCGTTGCACAAAGGAGGCAGTCGGTCTCGTAGAAGTTCTAATGTACATCCCATCCCAGGACACGTTATGAAGACGACAATATACAATGTCTCCGTAGGGCCAAGTTTTCCGACATCCAGGCCGCTGGCGACGACAACACTCAAGGCAACGTCGGAGGTTCCAAAACCTTTAGAAAGCTCTGCACTGCCAGTCACTCCTTCGGACGTGGGTGTCGTTCTTACCCCGCCTAGTCCTCCTAACCCCACAAGACCGCCGTCTTCGACCTCGGTGCCTGAGTCATTGAAAGTTTTGATAGAGACAGGTGCCTCCTTCGTTGACGATGATCCCTTTACTAGTCCCCAGTCTCCTGCTCCAAAATCGGTTGTAAGCACGGATGGGGGTGATAGCTCTGTTTCCTCTGCAAGGCAGGAGCGAAGTCGTGTAACGATGGTTTCCCAGGTCCGGCGCTCGAGGAAAGCCACGTTAGAGCTCATGGATTCTCCACGTAACTCAAAGGCGGGTATTCTGGGCGACGAGACTATATCAAATGAGCGATCTCTGGTCACGTCTAAAGAAATGCGGTCGAAAGTCAAGGAGCGCGGTCATAGAACGACTGTCAAAGTCAAAGTTACAACTCTGGGCGATGACCTGGAATCTTCCACACCGACCCAGGGGAAGGTTGCCGGGCGAGGCAACTCTTCTCAGGAAGTTTCTGGCCTCAAGTCTGATCACGACTCCAATCGTCACTCCCCATCCTCAACTCGGGCAACCAGTTCTTCTTTTCAGGACTCCCTGAAGGCCAACGTCAAATCTGATACCACAGTTCCTACTGCTAAGCAAATCATGTCAACTAAGAACATTGTTATTAAAACTTCAAACAGGGATGCAGTTACAAGTGGTACAACCAAGAGAAAAAGAAGATTCTCAGCTCCTTCAGCTTCGCCCAGTCCTTCTAAACAAGCTGACGGCTTTTCCTCCAAAGTCAAGCCCCCAAGGCGGGTTGCCATGAGAGAGGCTACCAACACCTCTCATTCGACGGCGACTTCTGGTGCTGGTGTCGTTCCAAGACCTGTCTCGTGGATTCACAACCTCACCCTAGCGAAATCCGATCAAAATCGTGTCAAGGTCAAGATCATCCCTCCGACACCGGTTCTCAAGGGTCCTAAAACATTTTCTGCTGCTCTGGATCACAGTCTGCTTGTCGTCTTCGACCCAGATGATGACGCAGCCGAGGAGAATATCGTTCAGGGTGACGACGCGAAGCAACGCTGGTCCAGGGGTGTGGCTGAGCTGGTTGCGATCGTTAACACGTTCGATTTTAAGACTGGACCGGAAAGGGCGCAGTTGCAACATAACGTCTTTCCTAAATCTTCGAGTGAAGGGAGTATTTCGACTAAGGGGAAACGGGACTCTTTGGCGTTTTTTCGCTCTTCCGTCAAGTAGGGAGCAGTGCTGGTTTTATTGAAAGATATTGGGGGTACGGTCGAGCATGGACCATTGAATCGTTTGCTTATCATATATATACATAAGCTGTATGTGTTACCATTCAGAGACTAAAAAATATGCTAGGGAGAAATCGAGATGGTACAAAAACTGATTGGTGGAGTTTATTTCCTTCTAGCCGACTTGAACGACTGACCTCGTCATTGTAATTTGTATGGATACTAGTGACGCGCTCTACCAACTGAGCTAAGAAGGATTTGATTACTTATGCCGTATTATACAATTTCTTCCGTCTAAATCTGGTTAAGGCTGTGTAGTAGCAAATCGCAAACTAAAAAAGGTTCCAATCCAAGTTCAAGGGATACATTTCGTGCCGTTGAACGTGTATAATAGCGCTATGTATGTACTTGCATATCGGAATGGTGTATGGCTCCGATGGATGAGGGAGGGGTTGGTGGGGTATAAAAGCAGCAAAAAAGCGCTACTACAAAGGTAGCATGACAAGTGAAAAAGGATTGTTGAGTTGCATGGTAACAGAGTCAATGAGGAGAGAGTTCGTGAACAACACGACGGAAAACGTAAAGTATAACAATGTTCAGAGACGGGAGGGAGCGTTGATCGCCTCACTGGTGTATATGTATCCTGCGCATAAGCGGATGCTTCGCCTGCTTGTGTATATGGCGATGTGCGATTATCGTGTCCAGAATCTCGACCTGCGAGCGTGGCTGCCTTTCTTCAGTGTAACAAGAGCGGCAGGCCAATGGATCTCATAATCTAAGCCGCCCACACTGACCCTTCAAATTCGGCCCTTCAGTGTGAAGTTGAATGAAAAAGAAGAAAAAAAGAGGAAAAAAGTTATTCATCCGACAGGTGGCGATGGTGGTGGAGGAGAGGGTGTCAAGATTTGATGCTGGGTAACTTCGACGCTCCCACATCTCTCTGGAGTGGTGTTGGGTGGCTGCTGCTGCTGCGTCGTAACAGCCGTAGAGCTGCTCTTTCGCCTACCCTTTAAGCTTAAGCTCCACCGATGGCCTTTTTTCAGTAAGCTTGGTGGGACAGGGGGATTGGCAACACGCATTTTCGGATGCGTGGTTGAGTGATCGGGGAGGGTGAGTGTAGGAGCTGAGGGTGATGGTAGGAGTGCTGTGAGACGCGATGCAGAGGCTCCCGAGGCTAGAGATGCGAATGCTGGGGATACCAGCTGAGGAGACGAGGGCGAGTCAGGATCAGAGGTCTCTGGGAAAGGATATTCAAAAGGAGAGGAGTTTGTGTCGAAAGGGGTGCCTATGATTTCGGATGAAGGCGAGTGGAAGCTGAGATGTTCGATTGAAGGCATTGGCCGCGACGATGAGGATGGGGTAGAGAGTAAAGAGAGCTTTGTAGGGAGTGACGATGGCGGCTAGATAAATAGGTTGGCAAGGATACGGTATCCTAACTAAATAAGCACTTACTTCTTGATTGAAGCCAGTATCGATGACGTTTGACTCCACTTGATCGATTGACGCTTCACTTGCACTCTCCGCTCCTGCTTTAGGCTCTGCTGGGAGTTCCGTCACAGTACTCATAGTACAGTGGCTGTCGGCGTCAATGTCCACGTCGACGGTGGGTGCCTCCCAATAAATCCACGCGGCTGTTGCCGTTACGAGCAAACGAGTAAGTTCGAACAAGTTCTGTCACTTTCCGGATCTTGGACTTGGTCTTCGTGAGGACACGAGGTAAAGTTTGAGGGTCCTCTGGAGGATTCAATAAGGATATCATCCTTCGTTCACGGAAGCAATTGATGGGGGAACGAACAAACTGGAACCTTCACAACACCAACCATCGTCATACGGACGTCGTTCTCCCCATCTTCCCATCATCGTTCCAACTCTCGACGGTTCCCTTCCATGCCTTCTTGGTCTTCCCGCTTCGGGTAAGTGGGGCTATGTGCACTGCCTAGCTGTGTCTAAGCCGGCGTGGTACAAACGTTGTTGGAAAAAATCGGCCGTTGGGGGCGGGTGGATCTGGAGGACCGCGCATGGAGTTCAGTGGGTAAATCGAGAAGGAACCCAAGAAATTCCGTCGGCAACAGTTATATCTGGTATTATGGTCTGGACCCGCTCACGTGATGGGTCCAAAAGCCCCTGTAACAACTCCACTTGACGTTGATATCCTACCTTCACGCAAAGTTCGTTCGCGTCGATGTGTATTGTTATAGTTCTGGGAAATTATCATGAAAACAAGAGATTAAGTTTTTATGCCTAATTATTGCACAATGTACATGAAACTCTAATTTAAATCAAGTGTACTTACTTCTCTCGGACGCGTGTTGCAAAATTGTTCAATAAACTTGAAAGTCGAGGAGCGGCGGAGTAAGGAATAAAACACAGTAAATGACAGACATTGAGATTTATCGACTTGAAAAAGCAGCTGCAGTGAATTCACGACTCCGCCAACCTAGTCCTGCGGTACTTTAAACCTGCGAACAGACCACTAGAATTACTTCCGAGGCTTCCCATATATATATTCTGTACTAGGGGTGTGATATCAAAGTTGTACGCGTGAAGTTGACGTCGATATGGAATTCGTGTGAGGCAAGAAGGTCGATAGATAATTGGTCATAGTCACGCGGTTTCGTTGATATATCGAAATTTAGCTTGAGGGTATTAACGATCGGAGCTTTGAGGCATCATTGTCAAATGACTAACCACACTACATACTTAGATCTTTAATTTTCTGAGGAGTAATGGAAGATGTCAAGAAGCGGTTCTGCAAATCTTGAGTGGTAATTGACTTCGCATGGAGAAAATAAAAATGGACTTGCAAAAAAGTGTGCGTAAAGGTGGCGATGACAGTCCGTATTAATTACGAGCTCAACATTGCAGACTGGATGTTACGGTGGCGATCTTGAAACGTGTGGCCAAGAACTTGAAGAAGTTTGTTGATGCCGTCTCTGATTGCCATACACCACCAAATATACGACTACACTTATGTCTTTTTGTTCCACGCTTTGCGCAACATGCCTCTTTCAACTGAACTCCCATCATCGACAGCAGACTCAGCTTCACGATGCTCGTTCCACACAAGATGCTAGCTGTTCGCAGCTAACCCTCTATCCTCGCGAGCGGGCACATGTCCGAACCGCTGTGTCTTTCCATCTGGAAGGCCAGTGGCACACTCCATTCACTCATCGCCAGACACCACCACGACATCTCCATCGACGCACATCAAGGGGCCTCACCAGCCTCGCGGCGAAATAACGATGACCTTTGCTTCTACCGTCACAGATGCATCAACCTACCGGAATCAAAATCTTGCTCCTATCGAGTGGCTATGCGGAGGATGGCCACCGGTCTCCTTTGTCCTAGCTGCTCAGGCCCCTTTCGGGGGGTCCTACCGTGGGCGCCTAGAGCGTGCTCTAAGCGCGTACTACTCGCAGTTCCAAGCTCCTGCGGGGTAGTCTTACTGTTGATTCCCTGCGGTTCGCCGACGCCACGTCACTACGTATGGAACCTGACCCGAACAGGTCACCACCTGACTCAAGGTCCATTTCGTACCCGGTCATTACACTGGGTCAAGAGCAGCAGCGCAACAGAACCCGTTGTCGCTCAGCGCAACAGTCACCCGTTGTCGTTCTTCAAACGCACCGCACAGCATTCGCACAGATCTGTCGGTGGCTGAATCATCATCACACATCATATGCACTACCAGCATACGCTGCCTTTGTCGAGCATTTCCGCTGGATTGACAGGGGAGTATTGAGAGTCAGCAATTTTGGTTAGGTTGTCCGCGCACGAGGAGGTGTCGGTTTATGGCGTTGTTGTGGTGTATCTCACCGTTCATCGTTACTCACGGCATCTGACCTCGGGCATCTTCTGGTGTGCTGAGGTGGGCCCGTGTGTGTGCTCGAGTTTTCGGACATTGTCTGCTGTCCCAATTTTTTCCACCCCGCTCATTCGTTGAGCATGACTCGGTTGCTCTTTTAAGTTCCATCAACGCTAAGTATTTTGTCTTCACCCCAGCTATTGTGCTTACGGATGAACCAGTGTAATTGTTAACTCCCCTCTTTCTCTTCTATCGTGTCAAGCTCGATAGCAATGGCACACCTTGCGGTTGACGAACCATGTTTGCTCTAGGATCATTCATGATTCCATATCGTTGGTGGGCAATGACTCCCGAGCCACTGTTGCACAACGGCGTGTCCTATTCCGAGTTGGGTGCCCTTGAGTCAGAGAGGGATTGCCTGTGGGCCGAAGCTGGCCTGTTGGCTCGCTTCCAGCACAGTGGAGTCTGAACATCACTTGATCGTTAACGGTGGGTTTGGGCGAATGGTCATTTGGCTTGTACACGAGGAGGGCTTTGTTTACTCCTGGGTTCCTGCTATTGAGTGAGGGAGTAATGATGTTCTTGTTTCGAGGAGGACCCCTCTCTTTTGAGGCTGGCGCATCTGGCTCTGGTGAATCTTTGCTTCGTTTGCGGGTGCTCTTATCCTCTCATCAAAGCATGTAATTATGCAAACCAGATAAAAATGAATGCCGGATACGTTGATGTTGTGATCGTAAATGCATGGATTGCTGCAGTGAAGCGAGCCGTTATCATTTTAATTTTTTAGTAAGGGGAGACTGTCAATAGCTGCCAAGTGGGCGCCGACGGAAAAGCGGGTAACGCGTTACCCCACCACAGCGACTTCTTTTACGAGTCAAGGCCCTTCTCCAAATGATATGGAGCTCAACGAACTTCGAATCCGTTTCTCGCATCTCGAAGGGTCTGATTGATGTACCCCTCTTCTTTTGAAATTCAATACAGTCCCTGGACCTGGTGATGAACGGTGCTCAATGCAAAATATAAGAACAACGAGAACAGGCTTTGTCTGTGCCGACCTGCGTCGACTTTTTTTCTCCCTCCAACTCAGCAGTGCATCGTCACTGCCCCCACATTCTTTCAAATCTTACTACCACAACCTAGCTATATGCGTTCCCTCCTTCTCGAAGCCTTCGTGGCTTCTCTCCTCCTCGCCACCTCTGTTGAAGCACAAACCCCTGCGTACGTCGTTTGACTGGTTATGCGTCTTTGGCTTACCCGCCTATTTTTTTTTTGAAGATTCCAGGGTGAATTGCTCCTTCAGACTGTCCTCAACAATGGTGCGTTCACCTTGAAACTTCGTTTCTCCCCCCTTGATCCGAATTTATCCTTCGCTCGTGCCAGGAAAGTGCCTGACTGCATCGTCCAATACCAACGGTGCTGCTGTCACCCTCCAAGGCTGCACTGGCGCTGCGGCTCAGAAATGGACCTTTACTGGCACTACGGTCACCGTCTTTGGCAACAAGTGTCTCGACGTAACGGACGGCAATAACAGCGACGGGACTAAATTGCAAATCTGGACTTGTTCGGCCAATAATGCCAACCAGCAGTGGCAGTACTCTGTGGTACTTATTTGCTTTCTCTACTCGTCACGGCGTAGGGGTTGATGATAGTGCGTTTGTGTGTAGTGGGATAATACCCTCAAATGGACGAACAAGAACAAATGCATGGACGTCACTGGTGGTGTTCAAAGCGACGGTAATCGCGTAAGCCTGCTTCCCCTCCGCCTATTACCCGTGGATACTACATATACGCGCATAGATCCAAGTTTGGACCTGCTCTTACAAGAATCCCAACCAATTTTGGAACGCCGGCTACATGGTAAACGCCCTCCCCGCTCAATCCCAAAATGGCCAGTACGGCACAAATAACTGCGGTACTGGGTCAAGCCAGACTTCGAAATGTCAGACTGTTTGGATCAAGTACGTTCCCCATCGTTTTTTTCCCGCATATATGCACCTGACTTCGTCCGACGCATAGTGCCGCTGATGACTTTTGTCTCTGGGCACCACGTATGTCATTTCCTCGTTTATTTCCGCTCGCATTATATATGTAAATTCTTTTCACAGCCACACCCGGCGCCATTGGGGACACGGAGCAAATTGAAGTCGCATGGTGCACCAAGTCCGGACGCGGCACGCGTACTATCCCCAACGGCGCTTTGAAAGGTGTTCATTTTGTCAAGACGCCCGATTACGTCCAGGTCACTGGTGTTGGGGATTTCACCAAGATCAACGTACCCAAGGGTGATTCTGGAGGCGAGTTGGATAACAGGGGTGCAGATGGTGCGCTTTCTTTCTTTTTTATTTTACGTGGCTGATTTATTTTATCTGCCTGATTGTAGGCAGGGGTAACCCTAGTATGTGTTTAAATCCTTCTGGAATGTGTGGAAATGATAATAACCAATGTAATTCGTTATAGTTGGAGGTCTGGTTTACGGCAACTCCTTCGGTACAGGTCAACAGTACCACGAATGGACTTCCTTCATCTCCGACGGCGAGTTTTGCTTCCGCGCTTGTGTCGGCCCCAAAGCTACATCTTTGTGTAACCACATTTACGACGTGATGGGATGCTACTGGGTCCATTTCCTTCTTATCTCGATTACTCCGTAAGCTGACCTGTAAAAATCAGAATATGCCCGCCAATTACAACGCGGGGACATTCGAGAACTGTGTCGGCGATGATGCGTTAGTCCCTCGTCCCCCCTCATCAACCCATCCTCACATTTTCCTAGCCTCCCAATGGGTGTCTACGGCACCAGCACTTGGTATCAAGGTACTAAACCAACACCGGCCGCACACCCCGCGCCCGCCAGCTCGGGCTGCAAGACCCTTCCGACAGTCTCTGTGTCACCTGCCCTTCGGCGTCGTGAGAGTGGTTTTGAGAGACGGTATGAGGACCCCGCGTTCCCTGGTGCTACCCCTGCACCTTGAGGGGTTTACGGGGACGACTCGGGATTTTTTGTCCTTGAGATTCACGGGGCGTAAACTACTCAAAGCACACGCTACTTACTGACTCGGATTCCGACTCTCGGACATTCTATTCTACATTTTCATAACACCCTGTATTGACAGTGAGAGTAATGTACGCCTGGACTTTCTATTTCATTCACACTCGTTGTTTGAGATCAACGTTTATTGGGGCTACTGATACAGTTGTGTCTTCGATTTATGGTAGGCGCATTGTCTTTAAAACTTGCGAGGAACATTCTGTCGTTCGAACCAACTCCGGTCATTTCCGAGCCGTGCAAGAATCAGCCAAGGACTTTATGTTTCGAAAGATGATCGCTGTACAACATGTAGAGTCACTGGACAACTTGACATGAAATCAGAGTCATCCGTGACATAAAAGGGGAGCTCGAATGGTGAAGAAGAATCATATGTCGAAGGGGCGCGTTTGTTTTGAGCGTCACGTCCGAACTCGACTCGCCTTGTACGGCATTGCGCAACCAGAACCACACACGGAGGTTCAATTTGCACAAGAGATGGTCTTGATAAAAAGAGAAGCCTGAGAACGGAGGGAAGATTAACAAGCATACTATCTCACAGAAAACCAGCTTGGTCCCGTCGTAAATCCTGCCTCGACCATAACGTCCACAATCTTCTCGAAATCCTCGCCTTGTGGGATAACTTCATCATTCCGGCAAGTAGCCGCTACGATTGCGACAATTGCCTTCAACGTAAAACGTTATCGAATTCTGGACTCCTGGGCCACATATATTTATGATGGGGGTAGACACTTTACGCTTGCGGCTTGCCCGGGGGTTTGTTGTTCTCCATTCACGCAAGCCACGTGGGATGCCAACGATTTCGGGGCCACGTTCGAGGACTGTTTTGCTGAGCCATAGACCACGGCTGGACGGACGGTTCTTATTGTGCGAAGAGACTAGTCCCTATAGTTCGTGTCAGTAAAGGGACGGAGAAAAAGCTTACCCATTGTAATTTATGGAACCTCGACACACGTGGCGGGGCAACAGCCACTCAACGGGCGTTTTCTTTTTGGAAATCGATGCATTTTATCGAACGATATGGAATAAATTGATCTCAACAGATGTTGACAGCATCCGGTTGAGCTCCTTCTACTGCGAGTCGGAAAGATTGGGAACTTTAGGTGAAAACATGAGTCGAAAACACATCCCCCGATAATCAAGTATAGCTCACATTCTTTCTTTCTGAATTGTTTTTGAAACCAACCATTAGGGAGTGACAAGGTTACGACGCCCGGGCTAAAGCAAAACGACTAGCCGTCGATAAATTCAATTCGAACGCCATAGCTCCAGTGGCACTTGGTATTGACTGGAATTGTGGTCGCCTTTTGAGGATTGACGCGAACGAAAGATTTAATATCTGGGTTGAAAATAAACTCAGGACATCATTACTTCATCTCTGATGGTTGCCAATTTCCTAGAGAGTCGTACTCGGGGTATGTAAAATTGTGAATTGTAAGCGAAGAGGCATACCTCGGTACAAGCCACGATAATATCATTCATGAGAAGCCACCATAGGCTCGGTGGGCACGTCCGAGCCAGTCACTTGAGAAAGATTGATGTTGGTTTGCGTGAGATGAGAATTAGTACTACGGTGAGAGGTTCAATTATACTGATAAAAATACATGTAACAGAACGTAAAGTCAGCCACCATCTTACAAGTGCGTCAGAACGAGAGCGGTAGTGGAAGGTTGACAAGCCTACTAACGTTTAACATGTTGGCCAGAGCCATCTCGACTTCCTTGAAAACTCCCCTCCAACTATAACATTCGTCAGCTTCTTGAAATTCTCGCTTTGGGGAATAAGTTGCTCATTGCGGCGGGTAGCTCCTATGACACCGAGAAATATTTAAGTCTGCTATGCCTGACTTGGAACTGTAGCTCGCCCTGCCATACGGCTTCGCAGATTGACGTGATGTGGGCTAAAGCAAGTTTGCCTCCTCTCGCTCCCGGTCGCGTCAGGAGGGATAGGAGGGAGCTTTTCACAACGTTATTCCAACCCAGTCGTGTCAAGCGGGAAGCCATAGATGTACCCCGTGGGTGCGTCTCGCTTGACGGAGTCAGCCAACCTCTGTAATTCACGTTAACGAATAGACTGGGAAGAAAAGTGGAAGCGCACCCATTATGTTTTGTTCGGACAACGTTCGACACTCACATGACCGTGATGAATATGATTGGGCATTTCAATATTGAATCAGGAAACAAAAAAATACCCATGGCAGACATTGGTAATATTCAGCATTTGATGATCAGAGTTCCGTGCAGTGGTGATTCAGTGATTTTTTTTGTGCTGCATGATGGTGCGATAGGACCATGATACTTTCATTGATTTTTCAATTTTTCCGACAAATCTACAAAATCGCCATAAATCGAGAAAAAATATTGGCAGGGTCAACGAAAATTGGGTATGACGTCCGAATTGAATGAAATGGTACAGTAATCGTCAAGCAATGCTCAGGCTTGGCCTTGAATTCATCTAAATACAAAGCAATCATACAATGGCAGTATACTCCGTACACTGGGCCATGTTCAAACAACAAAAGCATTGTTTGACAGGCATAAGGTTCACTGTTGGAGGTCCGGGATCTGCGAAGCTTGCAATGAATCGATTTGGATTTGCTGCTCAATCACAGGCGAATCCTTATCGGGCTCATGGTCGGATTGTACCAGGTCCTCAGTTTGCCCCGACTTCTCCATGCTAAGAGCAAGATCAAGGTCAACAAGAAGATTGCGACGATCTGCGTGGTCAGGGGGACAAAGCTCAATTGCTTCCCGGAAATATGTAATCGCCTCGTTCAAATCATCCTTGCTGTACAGCTCCTGATACCGGGAAAAAATAGCAAAGGCGAGATTGTTCAAGGTCCAAAAACGGGCAGGGTGACCAGGAGGGCGTAAAGCGAGCGCTTCACGATGGATTTCTATTGCCTCTTCCAAATCACCCATCACATGGGACTTGTTGAAGCGAGTAAAGAAAGCAGTGGCGAGGTTGTCGAGGGAATTGGAACGGCCTGGGTGAAGCGGACGTAAAGTGAGTGCCTCACGGAGATGGTTGATAGCTTCTTCTAGATCGTCCATGCTGCTGAATAGGTCGAAGCGTGCAATTAGGGAGATGGCAAGATTTTGAAGGCAATTCGAACGACCAAGATGGCCGGGATGACAAAGATCAAGCGCTTCGCGGTGGTGCTTGATTGCGGCATTTAAGTCTTCTTCGCCACCTAACTGATTATGGCGAGTGAGTAGAGTAGTCGCGAGGTTGTTAAGGCAACTGGGGCGGCCCAGCTGACCAGGGGGGCAGAGGTCCAGCGCTTCAGAATAGAGCTTTATGGCTTGATCCAAATCTTCCAAAGAGCCTAAGCGCATATAACGCAGATAAAGACCATTGGCAAGATTGTTGAGGGAGTTGGAGTAACCTGGGTGATCTGAAGAATAGAGAGAAAGAGAATCATTGTGGAGCGTGATTGCCTCTTGCAAATCTTTAATCTCGTCCGAACGCTCATAAAGAGCGAGAAGAGCGCCGGCAAGGTTACTAAGAGGAAAAGGACGAAATGACGGGCCAGGAGTCTGAAGAACGAGTGCTTCACGATAGTACTTGATTGCCTCCGTCAAATCTTCCACCCTCCCTAATTGTTCAAAGCGGACAAGAGTAGCAGTGGCGAGGTTATTGAGGGCGCTGGAACGACCTAGGTGGCCAGGGGGACGTAGAATGAGGACGTCGCGGCTGCAGATGATCGCCTCATCCAGATCTTTCATCACACTTGATTGCTCGTAGCGAGCAAGAAGTGCGTTGGCTAGTTTGTTTAGCGCGCGGGGGCGGCCTGGGTGGCTGGGAGGACGTAAATTGAGAGCTTCAAGATGGTATTTGATCGCCTTCTCCAGATCATCTAAATCACCTAAAACGTTGAAGCGAGCCTGAAGAGCCTTCGCAAGGTTGTTGGAACGCCCTGGGTGGCCAAGAGGGCGGGAAATGGCTGCTTCCTCATAGAGTTTGATCACCTCGTCAAGATCATCCATTGATCTTGAATATTCATAACGAGCAAAAACAGCATTCGCGATATTGGTAAGAGACATAGAATAATCTGTGTGGCCAGAGGGACGCCAACGAAGTACTTCACGGTAACATTTGATCGCCTCGTCTAGATCCCTCTTGTCAGGAACCTTGTTGAACCGAGCCTGGAGGTACATCGCGAGGCTGTTGAGGGTACTACAGCGACCTGGGTGTTCATCAGGGCGAAAGGTGAGTGCTTCCCTGTGGTAAGCAATTGCCTCCTCCAGATCATCCGCGGGGACTTCTGAGGCTATGATACTTGATTAGAAAGGGATCTCTCTGATTGGAATAAAATAATAATCTTACATTCTCCGTACAGGAACATTTCCAGACCTTCCAGCACATCAGTTACACACTTTCGGGTCTGTGGTTCTGCAGATTCAAGTATCTGAACAAGATCGTGCATGACATTCGGTACGCCGAGCATAGCCTCTCGCCCTTGGTCTAGATTTTATTGAGAGCAAGTGCAGCGGTAGTGTGAAAAAGCTCACTTGTAGATGTTATTATATCTAGTCGATAAGTCCACACGGTGTTGTCGCCTCCTGGTTCCAATTTGAGTTTGTCAACAATCACTGGCATGATGTCATGGTCAAAGATATCCATTTCGAGAATGTCCTTCCATTCAACTGCCCAATCCTGATCTAATCTCTGTCCTGTCGCGACAAGTTCAGCCCAACGGCGTTGCTGAGGTAAAACTGCTTTGGGGTTGTAACCTTGAGGGCAAAAAGCAATCGACGAGTGTAATTTTTGGCCAGACAATATTTTTCGTCCTTGTCCTCGATGCCAGCTTATGCATTGACATCAGTCGATAACCTTTTGAATGACGGAGGATGGATAAGAGACTTACAGATTGGTTGTAGAATCAGAATCCTCATACGAAAGCCTTTTGATGGGGAACCATTCGAAAATCCACCAAGAATATGTCAGTGACTTTTCCACCTCATGTAATTTATCCCAAGGCCACTCAACCCTGGGTAACTGAAGTCGCAATCCACTGGAAACGGCCTCAAACGACATCCAGAGAAACGGCGTCCCCCCTAGGTCGAGGTCGAGATTGACCCGGTTTCCCCCTCCACTGACAGTCCCGGCGTTAGTATCAGAACAAAAGATGAATGAAATGCATAGTCACATGTCAGAATGTGTTCCGGGAAACCAAACTTCCTTGATGCGTGGTTGGCCATTCGAGTTCGTTTGCACGACAGTCGAGGTGTTCACTGTCGTCGCAGAGCCACCGTTTACGTATTCAGGTAGAAATTTCACTCGGCACTCGTCAAGCGCGAGTGCATGGCGGAAGAAGCAGATGTGCTCGGCAGAATTGGTTAAAGGAAGGGATTTACCCCTCACAATGCCCACTGAAGACACAGTATCCCTATGCAAAAAAGAGTGTTTCTTAATAGGACAACGAACCCACTCAGAAATACTCACCACACACCAACAAAGTGAACGTGCACGTTGTCCCTTGAGAAAGTCGTTTTGAAACGTTGCGTGAGATCAGTTGGTGGAGTGACAGTTGCGGTAGCTGCAGTCCACGGAGTATGATTGGCGTACAACTCGTAAGCACTGCAAAGCTATGAGAATGGCAGGGTGCAATAAGTTGTCACTTACAAAGGAATCTGTTCTTCGTTGCCCTTGTGAATTAATCCGACCTGTTGCCAATTGTTCATAACACACTCCCACAAGAAAATATCAGATACGTGCTGTGTGAATCATGCCCGCCAGTGCGCGGACCTGGTATGCGCCACGAGAGAAACCTAGTTAGTATGTTTTAGCAAGGGTAATATATATTAGAACATGTAGCGCTCACCGAACAGGAAAATTCTATCCCCCTCCTTATAGTTGTCTGAAAGCCAGCGGTAGGCCTTCATTATGATATTTTCAAAGTGCCTAGACCAAACGTTAGCGCGAGTTATTCAAGGCAACCAGGACTGGACTTACCAAGCAATTGCAAGATCCACAAGGTTGTCCAACCCTTGAAGCAAGTAGTTGACAGACTTCCAGGACGGCTTTGCGTAAGTGCCGATGCCACTGTTGTAGTACGTGAGCTGATCCTCCGTTTTCACGATCTTGCTGTATAATTCAATAACGTTGGTATTCTGTGTGGAGGGATCAATACGAGGAGGTTAAAAAAACAAGTGTAACAAAAACCTTTTGACCGAATTGATTCGAGGTGCCATCTATGCAAACCACTAGATTACGGCTTTTTTCGGGGCACTTGCAGGCTATTGGTTGTGTCGACCCCATCGTTTCAAGGCGAAAGAGCCACAATCACTCGATAACGAAGGGAGTTGGTGTTTCCTCCCAACCACGGCGCTCAATTTGAGGGCGTCTGGGAGCCTCACCAAACGACAAGACAAAGGGGATGCTTCATGCCGTACTGCTGAAGCGCTGACGCTCGTGGAACATTCCATTGTTTTTAAGCGCGTTACGCGCTCAGCTGTCACCGCTGACCACCTCGTCGAACGGCGAACCTGCGTAACACAACAGCCGTTGGTTCTTACAACCGACTAAAAGGAAACAATGTCCAGGTCAGATCAAGAGAGCTGCTCAGATTAACGAGTACAATACCAAGTTCCAACGTTTGACACCATACTCAACTTGGCTCCTCGGTAAACCTCTTCCCCCGCCTCAACGATAAGCGAAGTAGGTCGACTTTTGAAAGTATGAATTGCGGAGTATATCGATGACTCGATTCACAAGCAAATCGAGTCCCCAAGGCATGTCCTGACTCTATCACGATGTTTACCGGTGTTTACATTGGTCGACGAGTCATGAATTGTTTCGTCCCACTGCAACGGTTCCGACGATTAGCTACTTATAATTGAAGAAGCTCAGATTCTTTCGCGCCAATGACCATGGCTTCCACTTTCACCATCTCCGCTTCTGATCATCCCATTAAGTCTGTTACGGTCTTCAAGTCGTCAAAGGCTGAGGTCGTAAGATCCTTCGACATTAGCTTGAACGTACGTCTTTCAAGTACTACAAAAATGTTCCATTAACTGTCCTACAGAAAGGTCGAAACAACGTGGAAATACGTGATCTCTCCAGCTTCATTGATACCCACTCGGTTCGCGTATCAGGTCTTGGCTCAGCTGCTCGTTTGCTTGATGTTGCGTGCACCATTGCCACCAGTAAATCTGCGTCTTACCTTCCTGACTCGTCCACCGAAGTCATTCGGAACCTGAGAGTCCAGAAGAATACGTTGGAGAGAGAGCGAACGCTACGAAACAACGAGTCACAGCTGTTGCTGGCATATGCAGAGACACTGAACGGGGAGCATGTCAACCCGCAGCAGATGACGGAATTTCTGGAGGGTTTCATGCAGCAGGGAAAGGAGATCATTCAAGCCGTAATATTAATTTCTCTGTGTTTTCTTTCGAGAGTAGAAGCTTATGGGAACTTCCCTTCTTTTGCGGTTGTGAACTTTTTTTAGGAAGCTTCTCTGAGCGAGCAGATAATTGAGCTTGAGAGGCTGATCGAGGCTGAGAACGAAAAGTCCACCTCCAAGCGAGGTACCACCAACGGAAAAGTCAACATCGTGCTTGGTGCTGATGGGGATTCCGATGTTGAAATCAAGCTGACGTATAGTAAGCATTGCCAACATATATCTGCTGTTTTATTGATTATTCCCTTCCAGTCGTTTCGAATGCAACATGGGAGCCGACCTACGAGCTGCACGCGACTACAGAGAACGGGAAGCCATCCAACTCTGTTGCGCTGCACTACCGTGCCCGTGTCACTCAGAGCACTGGTGAAGATTGGAATGACACTTTACTTACCTTAAGCACCGTAACTGGGACGACAACCAAGGCCATTCCAAAACTTCGCGCGCTCAAGCTCCACCCTTTGAAGGCAGCTCCCGCTTTCAACAATGTGTTTCAGAAGCAGTCAGCGTTCAGTAACAATTGTATGAGTCCATTCGATTCCCATGATGAGGTGAACTTCATTGATGACTTATCTACAGCTAATGTTACCAGTGGTGGCTTGTTCGGCACTGCTAATAATGTCGCACCAGGTGCCAGCAGCCTTGCACCGGGAGAGAAAGCCAGTGGATTTCAGAGTCAACAGGCAGCTTTTGGCTCTAGTGGAGGCTTTGGTTCTTTCGGAAATCAGTCTCAGCAGCGGCCCGCATTCGGAGCCTCACTGTTTGGGCAGCAAATCCCACAACCGCAACAGCAAATCCAACAACACTTCCAGCAGCAACAAGTCCAGCAACACTTCCAGCAGCAACAGCAGCAACAAGTCCAGCAACAACCTCAACCTTCCGTCTTCGGACAACCTCATCAACCTCAACCTCCCCTCTTCGGACAATCTCATTCCACACCAGGTCCCTCGTTTTATGCAGCTCCATCCCCACCTGCACTCGCACCGCAAGGACCACCGATCGACCACACCCTACTGGCACAATACCAAGCAGAACTCGCCTCTGCCGATGGGCACCCCCTTCCAGATGATGACGATTTTGAGAACGTGTCTTCCCCAAGTATCACTGGCGTCGAGCCCACGACTGTCGTGGCTGAAACTCCAATTGCTATCTCCTACTCCGTTCATGGAGAATCGACAATCCCCAGCGATGACGTCGTGCATCAGGTCGTGATTGCTGTTCTGCCATTTGAGGCTACGATATCCTATATCAGTGTCCCTCGAATTGAGCCGAGGGTCTACCTCCAAGTACGTTCAATTTTCTACGGAGGGTGAAATGAATTGACACGCATCATGTTCAGTGCCATGTTCAGAATAGCAGCGAATATAGGCTGCTCGCTGGCCCTGTCACCGTTATCCTTGATGACAGCTACGTCTCTAGGACATCAATTGAAGTGAGTTCCTTCTACCCAGCACCTCCTCATGCGTACTGACGTGCCCTCTCCACAGGATATAAACACAGGCGACAACTTCGACTGTACTCTTGGCGACGACGCATCCACCAAGGTGACCTACTCGTGTACCTCACGCACCGTCAAAGAAAGCGGGGGTGCCTTCTCCGAGACGACCAACACGACCACTTACACTACCAAGATATCGATTCACAACAAGCATGCGTTCGTCATCGACGACTTGATTGTGAAGGACGTTATACCCACATGTGATCAGGACAAGCGCACCAAGGTTATCTTGCGCAAACCAGCAGCTTTGGCGGAAGCCAAGGACGGGCAGATCGTTGATTTGAAGACGGATGGGCTCAGGGTTGGGTGGGAGAAGGTTGCTGAAGGCGGAAAGGGTGGAGAAAAGGAGGGCAAGTTTGAGTGGTGGTGGAAGGTCGGGAGTGGGGCAAAGGTTACGCTCGATGCTGAGTGGGAGGTTAAAGTCCCTGGGGACTCCCCAACGAGGGTCTTTTACAGTTGATCGTTTGCACCAGATTGGCAATTTAGGATGAGACTTGGGGCTTGGGGCATGATCCTTGTACATCATAGGTACGGTTACATACATAGGCGGAATCTGGGTAGCCGTTGTATTATATAGGAATGGACGTTTAAACCACGCTGTCGCTTCTGATCGCACATTACCCGAAGTCTCAACCTGTTGGGGTTGGGTAAAATGTCCAATCAAAAAGATTTCGCAGCTTGTTGCAGATAAAAGACTGACATATCAAAGATCCCTGTGGGGATTGCGAGCGTAGCACATGTATTCGGGGAGTCCTAGGTTCCCAGTTCCCGAGTAAGGGAACTAATAACAATGCATTGGACATATGAACTCACGACTAGAGCCCCGACATGACTTTCAACGGAAGCGGGGAATAGCAGTGGATCTAATCAGTATGTTTCGAGAATGAAAGCGAAAGGCGATCGAATTGTTGATTTACACGCCTGTTCTCGTGCTAAACGTCGAGGGTAAATATAAGCGCGGCACTGATAATTTTGACGTACTATAACCCGCGTTCGTGAGGAATTGCAAAAGATATCGGATATGTGAATCGACGTTTTGAATATACACGATGGCGTTCAGTGCTGCCAGCTTGTATGCAATGGAACTTCGGAGACATGATTGAGGACGACCTGGAACAAAGCTATCGATAGAAGGGACCAAATCCTAAGCACCAACGGGTTCAGGTGGGAAAGCAACCGGAGGAACAGCGTCCGGTGTGCTACAATAAGCTCGCCTTCGCGCTTATTCCACGTCGCGAGAAGCTCTGCTGAGGGTGCAGTGCCATTAAGTCCAGGATGGGTTATGGCTGCGAAGCGGACGCCAGGAATATGTCCGGATGCTGCATATATACCTGTCAGCATTGGGCGACCATCAGCATGGAGTAACGCAGGTTTGAGGAATGTAGTTAATGACCGTTGATATCCCAGAATCCAGATGGCCTTGGAGGCCCTGCTGTCACGGTTGAACTCGCGCGCGCTGAATAGCCAGAAATAAGCTGTACGCATCGTTCCAGCACGCACCAAACAAGCATCCTCCGTTTTCAAGCTCGAGAATGCCCTAATCCAATCTCTTCAATCGCGGAGTTCTGCTACTAGCAGTGATAAGCTAGATACCCACAGTGTATCCCCATGGCATCTTATCAAACGGTTTGGCTTCAGTTCACTCGAACAACATCGCTTGAAATAACACGCTGTCGAGAATGTCAACAAGACAATCACCCGGTTCAGCCCCTTCAATCGCAACTGGGCCGGAAAGGTTGTGCACTTGGTTAGACCTTCTTGACATCGTCACCTAATAGTGCCAACGTAGGTGAGGCCGAAAAGCGTCCTTATGAGACTATCGCTCACCGTCGTTGCTCCTTATCTGTGCCCCAGTCCAGTCTTGCGAAGTTCGAGTTGAAACATGGTCATGACTGATTACTACCGACACTTTACTGCCCAGGCGCGCCGATCGTTTACAGCCAAACCTCTTCTCAAAACTACTCAAAACCACTACCTCGCCCTGGGTCTGCCACGCTTAAGACCTTACAATACACCTCTCGGCCACCGGGGATAAACTCGAAATGAAGGGAACTGTGCCATACCCAGTACGCAGGATATGGAAGATATCGCCAAGCTCTTCCGTCAGAAGTTGAAGTGTAAGCATGTCTCACCCTCTCTCTTCCGCAAATTCAATTTCCCCGACTCTTAAGGAGGGTTCTGTCGAACGCGAACGACCCCCTACTGAATTGTATTTGAATAGCTCCAAATCCGTCTTCTGGAAACTTCTGTCGGATCTTAAAAAGTGACTATGTATAGTAACATTATTTTGACGGAGTTCTAAAATGCCACCTGAGCTTCTGGAAGAATCCACGATCTTGTTTCGGAGTCAAAATTTTGAACTTGCTTACTCAGTTACATTCAAAATAAGGTTTCAACCAACCTTCTTGCGTGTTCGCGTGCTCTCTAGAAACAACATGTTACATCCTATCAGCAGCGCCGTTCTGTCCCTCTTCACCGCGTCGACATCGTTTAACTATCGACGCATTTTGGAATAGAAACAATCTCATCTTGACGTTGTTGAATTTCCACACGCGTGCACACTTTGAATACGGTCTTGATTCGTTGTTGTGTACCTTGTGTGTACCATCTCAAAATCATGGTGGCGACAATGTGACTTCAACCAGAGTAATTTCAGGAAGCCATGAACGGAGTGGGCCTATGCGCCGTTTGTATATGCATAAGCATTACTTTCTCCGTATATCTGCATGTACACCAAGTTGATGAAAACGGAAGCTTGCGTAACGCTTGTCTAGATTCACGATTGGTACAGTCGCGTATCCGCCCCCCGTATAAGCATTTCCATTACGCTCTTCTTCGTTGCCTCTGCATCGTTTAACTACGATGTGCTAAAACATCCCAGTCCGAGATCGCTGCCGGTACCTTCCATAAATTGGAGGCTTGTGGCATCGTTTCACTTCTCGCCAAAGGTGCTTCTGCCGTTTTACTTCGGTTGTGTGGAACTTGGTCGTCCTCAGTAGAGACATTGTCCAAATCACTGTCAGTAGACTTTGTCTCTTACGTTATCCCTCGCTCACTCATCCCCACATTAGAGCACAGATCATAAGAAGGTCAACTACTACTCTGCCGAGACCTTGATGTCGTTGGTGCTCGTGTGGCACGAGAGATACTCACCACACCTCCTCGAAGCTCAGTTTTGTCATGACTTTGCAGGACTTCTTACCGAAACTGATGAGAGAGCTTAATAGGTACTTTAGACCTATTCAAAAGGACGCAATGATTGGCAATATGAAAGGCCACCCAAACTTCCACATTAGTAAGTGCTCAATGAATCTTTCTATTAGCAAGGCTCATGAACGACGTTGATGCTTCCTCCAGGTCTTGCTCATTTAAGCCAGGTGAAGAAACGACAACTTCAACAGTGCGACCAGAACGAAGGCAAGTGTTGGCTCAGATGAACAGATAACGGTCCGCTTCTTCGTGTGCTATTGTCGTGAGCTTGGGCACGTTATAGCATGAATGATCGTTTACTTTACAAGTACTATCGTACAAACTACTTCAGGTTGCAGTAAAACATATTATTTAAACAGTTGGATTGAAACGACGCTTTTTTGGAATACAAACAGCCTCATCTTGTGATTGTTGATCTCCGCGCGCATATTGAATATCGTAATTGGATAGAAGCTATGAAGTGATTAGAAATATACTTCTAAAAAGAAGCAGACATACCCTTGAACCGATTTTATTGATAATGACGACTCTATCCAACTTCACCAAAAAAAGTTGAATGGGCCTGAGTCCACCGGTAGTGATAGTACAAAAATTAACAAACAATTCGACGAGATGACCAGGGCGAATCATGCAGGGATCCTCCAAATCGGCAACGATGCTTGTTCTACAATCATGTTTTAAAAATATATATAGGTAATTCATATGACTTTACCCTGATTCATCTTCCGTAACCTCCTGAAATTCGACTTCGTTATCATCAGTATAGAAAAAATTCCCGGAATTAACCAATTGTTGCAAATGTCCCCGAGGATCTTGACTGATTCGAATATCATGTTCTGCTTCACTGAATGGGTTATTTTGAGCCGGTGTTAGAAACCGGGCTTGAGCTACAAACGAAGGTTCGGCTTGTATGTTTGAAAATTGAAATGGTTTCATAGCCCCAGGAGGATGACTTTGTTCGAATAGCCGATAGACTTGGTGAGTAGCCAATAGAGCCTCGTGAAAAGCGATGTTTTCAAAACCAACAATAGATATATTCTGTAAAATTTTCTTCATATT